>JABUQX010026995.1:0-22500 GCA_015478945.1 Trachelipus rathkii
GACTATATACATGTAATTTTGCGAGTCACCCTACAGACTCTCCACCAGTATAGGGAACACTCGAGAATTAATGCGCAGGTACCGCGACCCAGGGCACCACAGCAGTCAAGCCCAGCAGGTCACGGCAGTGCAGCACTCGCACCCATGCACGCTCACGGGTGCGTCGGCGCAATCCCCACTTAAATACCTGAACCTGTCCTTAGTGTGTCGAGGCTAAGGATATACTAGACAAGGGTCGCCGAAGAAACTGGCAGTCGAGCGACCCAGGCAACCTGGTAACGCATAGACCAGGCTCCGATAACGTAAGTAGATATTGTTCTTTTTTTCATGGGAATTATATATATATGAAAAAGTTGAAAATCCCAAAGACAGGTATTTGCTTGTTGTTAGAGTCACCAGACACAAAGCAACCACCTTGCTGTTCCTGTATGTAAATCCTTTTCCCACATTCTACCTGTTTTTCTTGTTGAATTTTAATTCTTCACGCTTTACATACCTGAGCTTTACTAACACTCTTATACATGAGAGATATTCGCTATTATATGGGCTTCGTGAGTTTGAAATAGGGTCTGACAGGTGTTGATTTAAATCTTAAAAGGGATAAAAAAAAATTAGTAAGGAATAATAATTAAATTGTCAAAACCCTGCGCGACATTCTTAATTGAATATAATGTATATCCTGAGAGTACTCAGAGTAGATTTATCGAGGTTTAACCAATACCGTTTACTTCATGTGCATTCTAGCTTAATTGTAATATCATTTTTTATCACTTTTCTAAGTATTACTTAAAAGTCTATTATCAATATATTTAGTTTACAATAGCACTATATATTAGGTAACTTAGTAATGAACTAATCTAGATAAGAAACGTGAAATTACCAGAGTAATCTGTAAATAATAAACCTTCTTTTGTGAGAATACGGAACTCCTAAACACCTCAAATAACTGTTATTGATGTCCTAATAAAATATAGATGGTCTGTATCTGGTTTTTACTTTTGTTTTAATTATGATTTGAAAGAAAGATATCCTCTGAGTATTTTATAAGGTTTAAGAATTTGAAATTATGACTTATTCTTATATTGATGTTAACTGTCAGATCCTCCTGCTCGTGACATCTGTCCATGACAGCAGCCTTGTCTCTGCATCACTTGTGGCCAGATGCCACTGTGCCTATGTCTTAAGAGCACAATAATGGCACAAGTCTGGGAACACTGATATTTCCCAACTTATGTTCACCTGGGGTTTCCCCGCTATTTCCCTGCATTTATTCCCTCCCAAATTTCTGTGCTTTGTAGATTTTCTCCACTGCCTCTAGCTGAATGAAGAAAAACCGAACTATATTCTTATATACTCTTTTTTGAAAGAGTACAAACTAGTCTAAAGAAAATCTCTATATTTAGCTTTTATTATATACAATATATATAGTTCTCGCCGCAAGTTTCTTCTAGCGAATATTAATGACACATATTTCTTCTTTAATAATGAACTATGTTGTCAATTTAATTCTTTAAATGAAGGTGTCCTATTTCAATCAGATTTTCTGAGATATTAATGCACTGACCAATCCGAGAACTAAATACCTTTATAGATTTTTCACGATACTACGCATGCTAAATATTTTGTCAAGTTTAATCCTCCGATTGCTAATATCAGTCTGGCCTTTATTTGTATATATTCTTTCTTTTATAAAAATAGATACTCAATTTCTTACTCCAAAAAGGTCTAATACATTAGAAACTAATAATAATATTATGGAGTAGGGGTAAGGAGGTATAATACTTCAGTGAGGACCCTTTCTACTATCATTAGCAGAAATAGATAAAAAAATAACCTATTTGTTTATCCCTAGTTAATATCGATCAACAAAGCTATGTAGAGTTAGATCATGTTTCAAAGACATATTAAACAAATTAGGTATATTTATTTTACTAATTTTCACGATAATATCGTAGAGTCACAAGTATAAGTACCTGACAGCCTTGTTACACTTAGGACCTTAACGGCCTGCCCGTAGCCGAGCCTTTAGAACTCACAATAAGAAAAAATGTAACAGGCTTATGATAGATATGATTCTAGAAAGAGTATAATATGTCAGATGTAACCTATTACTACGAAGTTGTATATAATCTTCTTTATACGCGGTGAAATAACAACTTATTGTATAGAACGCTTGCCACTTTATTATTCTTGAGAAGAGGACCCATATTTATTGCAGGATATTTCACACTAACACATCTTAGGGGTATTGAAACCCTTGATAAATTCGGTATTTCCTTATTTTCAAATACAAACTAACATGATGCATTCACTATCCACACAACGAGGTCCACTAGTCACTCTGGGTTCTCTCCTAATGCCCCGGGAGTTTTCCGCCACGAGCGAGTGATCCCCGTGAGATCCATTGTCGCTGGGTGCCCCTGCCTGCGCCTGCCTGCCTGGTGCCGACTGAGCCGGAGAGGCGCCGTCTGCCCTGCCCTGCCTGTGCGCGTGCCCGTGACATGCCTGCGGAAGATATAACAAATATTCTGATATGCAGGTTTGTTGGGACACTTCTGATGCGGGTCAGGCACAGAGCCAAGTTATATCAGGTTGAGACCATGTAAATAGTTACAAAAGAACCTAAAATTAATCACCACAGCGAAGGAGTCTATATTTCTTTGTGAAGCACTTACAACGAATATCCAGATTTTATACTCCTGTGGGAGTCCTTATTAGAGTTACCTTTTTTGGCCTCACCTGTTTTGTAGTGAGCCTTGACTTTTTCGAACCAACCTCTTTGGTCTTTCCGTTGGTGAGAAAATTATTGGCCGCACATATTTTATTTACCAGCTATATTACCCTGATGAGAGTCCTTGTTATTAATGGGAGATCGATTATATATTATGAAGAAATCCATAAAATCTTGTTTGTGAGAACTAAACACTGTGATATTATAATCGATAAACAATATGAAAATATAATCCCTATATGAGGAATTTGTTGATTAGAGACACCCAATATTATTATATTTGGCATGGAGACCCCTGCCTGCCCATATGTCTGGGCGTCAACCCTGCTCGCCTATAGCCTGTTCTTGCACACCCCTTGAGAAAAAGGTTTGGCCGCAAACGTGTGCGTCTCGACGCAACCCGTTTTGTATCGGTCATCTTCCGCCCTGCCTGCCCTCATGCCTGCTTGACCGTGCCCCCCCTGCCCTGCCCTCGCAATTTCTTTTGTCCGCTACCTGCCACCCTATCTTCGCAGTGCCTTAGCACTGCCTGTTCCTAGCCGACAGCCTGCTCTGCACCGCGGTGCTCATGCCTAGAAATTGCTCTGTCTCGGCAGCTCGTCTGACCCTGCCTCGCTGCTTGCCTGCCTGAGTCTCCTGCCTGACCGCTGTGGTCCTAGCTCTGTCCTTGATGGCCTCACCTGATTGCCTGCCTGAGACTTGTTTAGTGGAGATCTGACTCTGTCGCTCCTTTTCCGCTCTGGCGCTCGAAATTTGTGACGGAATCCCATTGCGGCTATAAGCTCTTTGGCTACCCTCTGCTCTGCCGTCCTTCTATGGGGTCACATTTGCGCCCACGGTCAGTACTGTTTGCCCTTCCCTTTTGGTGCTCCTCCATGGCCCAATTCCCCGCCCACGTTTGTGCTTTGCATATGGCTGCTCCTTCCTGCCCTTTGGTCTGCCATGGGTCACACCTTGTCTGTGGGCCCTCTACGCACTCGCCCCCTACATCTTGTCCCGTGCACCCCATGAGCGCCTCGAGCTTATGCCGCGTCTTTCACGCCTATGGAGAGGTCAGCATAGATCTCTTGCCCACTGTGCCTCGAACCTTGCTCTTACCTGCCTGCACACTTCCGTCTCCCAGACCGCTTGCGCACTGCATGCCTATGCTCTGTCCTGTGCCTCCCTCTAGACTTCGACCATCGGCAGAGTCGCATGCCCGTCACTCGTAACGTTCCTGAGACTCGAGCCTACGAATCCATACAAACCAAGTGAATTTCTTTTGACACCACAACGAGCACTATTATAGAAAGGCTAAATGGAAAAAGAAGTAAAATTGTAAAATAAATACTTTGATGAACTTAAATGTAATATACACAGTCGAATGTGATTCTTTCAAAATGAACTATCTGCCTAGCTGCCTGCCTCAGCAGAGCACACCACTACTGCCGACACTACAGCCATGCTTCTACTGCCCTGCCTATATGCACTCCACATGCCTTTCGACTACTGCCCACTAGCTCTGAGTCATGCACACTAGTCTCTCAGGAGCGTGTGGACAACTTACAGTTTATAGCCTGCCATGCCTCCATGGACACTGTCTCCTAGGAGCTAGCCTTAGCCACTCGACGCTGTACCTAGCCTACAGCCACTGCCTACCTCGAACTGCCCTTGAGGAGTGTCTCCTGCCTGCCTCCACTTAGGCTAGACCTGCTCTGCGCGACCCCACCGGCTTAGATCTCTGTTCCTTGTCCTTTGCTCGTTCCTATGTGCGTAGCTTAGCCTGCCTGCTTCGAGTCTTGTCTTCAAGCCCTGTCGCGCTGCTCTGTTCGTAGACCTATGTCAGCTTAGCTCTTGCCTCAGCGCTGCCTTGAGCACCGCCTGCCTGCTTCTGCCGTCACACTTGCCTACCTGTCCTTCGACTGTGCGAGTCACCATCCTTTCGAGTACACGCCTATGCCGCACTCTAGACTTGATGCGCTGCCCTTTGCGGCGCCTATGTCGCTGCGCGTTGTCTGCAACTCGCTGCCCGGATTAGACCAGTGCCCCTGCCTGCCTGCTTAGCATTCGCTTCTCTTTAGCTGCCTGCTCTTAGTCGAGGCTCTTCTGAGCTCGGCCCATTCGTGCCTCATCGTTGACGTGCGCGTTCCTAGGGCCTGGCTAGCCTGAGCCTGCCTGACGTGAGAGCGTCCTGCCTAAGCGTACTGTCTCATGTAGGCTCTCTGTGCCGATATTAAACGAAATGCTATAATTGGAGATATTGTCCTTAATTTGGTAGTTGCAATAATGTTAGTGCTCACACTCTAGTAGTTCCTACGAATATTGAACGAAAAAGTAGCGCCTTATAAATTAAAGAGTGGCCTACTAACCTGAGTGTCTCGAAAATCATTATTAATCTCACAGCCTTTCTAGCCTCTTCGCCTATGTATGTCTATAACTGAGTAGGAGAGTGATGTCTACTTACCAGTATTAAGGTGGCTTATATCTCCCTATACGAGGTGAAATCTATACGTGAGTTAGAGTAGGGCTATATCTATAATAAGAGGTGTTATAATAAGTATAAATATAGTAAAATCATTAATCTTGGCTCTGTAAATACTGTAGTATGTAATATTATAATTGAGTAACATATCATTTTAGCAGACAGACATAAGATATTAAATAGGTTTACTTTAGATAAGCCGACTCAGCCTGCCTGCATTGTGAGAGCGACATTGGCGTTCGAGCCTCTGACCTACCTACGCTTTTCAGTCCCAGTGTCGCCCGTGAGCGGCGCTTCTCATATGCCCCCTGGCCTGCCGGACATGAGCCCTGCGCTGAGCCGTGCTCTGTCCTGCACACGAGAGCCCAGAGCCGAGCAAATTAATATTGCCATAGCTCCTCCTGCCTGCCTGCCGCCTTGCTTGTTTGCCTGCCTACCTGCCTGTTTGCCTGCCCTGCCTGCCGAGCGAGCCCTGAGCGAGCCTGCCTGCCTTGCCTGCCTGACTGCGATGGCCCTGGACCTCTGCCTGGAAGCATGCGCTCTGCAAGCTCATGTCTAGCCCCTGCTTCCATGAGTCTGCAGAGAGTCGCTGCGCTGACGTGCCCTGCTCTCGTGCCTCAACCTGCGCTAGCAATAGCTCTGTCCCTGCCTGCCAGCGCCTCGCCGCCCGTGCGCCTGCCCGCTAGCGCGCTGCCGTCTGAACTATTCTCCGCGCGTGCGCCCGCAGGCGCAAGATTTCCTCCGCGTACCCGCCGCCGCGTGCGTCCGCTGACGCAAAATTCCAGCGTGAACGAAAAATATATATCAAATGTAAAACTATTGCAAACCGAATTCCGTTCTTCTCAGAACATCCATGACCCTGTCATCTGCTAGCTCTCATGCCTCATCTCTACTGAGCTCACCATGATCCTTGCTATCGCAATAATCCTTGCCTATTGTAAACACTAACGACACTATCTGTCACATACCATATAAAGTCAGCTAAAATGCCTGTCAGTCAAAAATCAATAGAGGTTGTTATTTACTAAACACCTAGGGATTAGTAAAGGCCTTTTCGTTCTTACTGTTTACTGCTTTAATCTCTGCTTTTAACTGCTTGTTAGACTTCTGCTTTACTGCTTTAATCTCATAACGAATTACATACCTTTCAATGAGCCAGTAATCAGTAAATCAATCAGAAGGTGTTAACCTAACACCTAAGGGTTAGTAAAATGCTTTCTGTTTTTACATGTTTTACTGCTTTAATCCATATGTTTTACTGCTTTAACTTCTCTTGCTTTACTGCTTTAACTTTCTGTCTTTATCGCTTATAACCCTTTCTGTTTCTAAACTGCTTTAAACTCAATCATATCTATTAACATATGTTTTCCCTTTTGAGATTTTTTTATCTTTGTCTTTTTAATACTTTTTATTCATCTATTTTTATATTTATATATTTATTTCTATTTTTATTTTGTTTTTAAAAATTGTAATGTATGAAAAACACACGCAGTACCTAAATAACTTATTGTATTTTAACTAAAATTGTCACGAATTTCTTTAAAATAACCTGTTTTTATCATATACCGGACTCTGTAGCTGGGCGGTAGTCAATAAGTCCGACAAGTTTTTTCATTTTAAAGCATTTATTAACATAACTAAAAACTTAATAATCAATTGACATATAATTTTTAGCACTCATTATATATTTAACAGTTTATTAAAACATTACATTTATTTAAAAAGCATATATTGTGAAATTATTAATATGCAAATATGACTCACAACACAAATTAGAATTATAAAGGGCTGTTAAAACTGTTGTAAGGATACTACACATTATTATATATATGTAAAAATAAGGCGACATAACCAGATTACGAATATATATCAATTAATTAAGTTAGCCATATATAGAATCAATTATGTGTATAGAGCAGGCGTATTCTTTTGAGAGAGTACACACTATAAACAATCGGGAATCCAGTGCGACGCTACTAGAGTGCGTAGGTGAGATTGTATATACAGGTCTTAATGTGTTACAGAATAGTAATAATCATTATTCACAATATTCTCTTTCAAACTTTTATCTAAGAGAGAGTATGAGATATATAGCTAGTTTATATATGCAAAGAGACACGAGTGCTCCACCATTGGAGGAAAAAAGACAAGAGAGTTCAATATTTTAAACTACGAGTGAGAGAGATTAGTATAATCATCCTCTCATGTTATCATGAACTTCTATATATTAGTGTCAAAAAAAATACGATAACTAAGCGCTGACACTGTCAATTTCAATGAGTTTGATGTATGCGCAGATAGAAACCTATACTACATGTGATGGGTTCATAAGGTAGACTTTGGATCCAAAACGTAGTAACCTCTAATCCTAGCACGTTGCCCCTTTTTTCAAAACACTGTTTTACTAGCACTGACTATGCGGCTGCGTTTCTCATCGACATGCTGAACATACCGTCTGTCCAGCCTGGCCTTGGAGACGTATATGTCTCTCGACTTAGGCGCATTATGACCTAAGCGTACTACTTTGCCCTGTCGCGGACGCGCGTATGTGCTCTTCCTGCCACATGCCGCGTGAGCTCTGCCCTGACACGTCCTGCTGAGCCACTGCCTGCACTGAGCCCATGCTAGAGAGCTGGAATAACAAACAGTAATTATGCTATTATAATTAGTTCCGTTAATAAAAGTAGTACGGTATTAAATGTGCAGCACAATTAATTGTCACGAAATCCTATGTTACATAAAAACCTTTTCCTATATACACAAGGTATGTAAGGATCAGTGAGACAATATAATCCACACCCTGAGTGGTAAACTATATCGCCTAGAAACCTCTGAGTAATAAGAGATGGTTTGAATTTTTGTGAGATGGCGTGAGGCTATTATTTTCCATATATTATGATAATGCTTACGAGAAGTAGGCTTGAAATGATTCGTAAATTTCGAATAACTATTAGAAAGTAATAATCTCTGTGGTAAATTTCCGTCACAATGTTAGGGATATTGATACTCCATAATCATCTGTGGAAATTAAATATCTTGGTTTCAACAGCTTGAGAAAAAGAAGCAAGCTTATCGGTATGCAATCTGTAGTAAATTAGGTAACTAAAAGCAGCATCGAGATTATGTGTATTAAATTTCTCATCAGAGATAGACTGCGCCCTGTGAGGTGATGACACTCTTCGACTGTCTCTGCCTGCCTGTCCTAGCTAGCCATCATGCCGCCTGAGCTACTAGGCCGTCCCGACCAGGCCTAGCCTGCTGCCCTCGTAAGCACACATGACGATTCTGCGTACACGAATAACAACTCACTACTTAATAATATTGTTTCGTGAAACAGTTTTATTAATAGTCGCTATTTATTCATACAAATATTTACTAAATATACAGTATCAAAACATGATGAATGAGAGATTGAAAATGAGATCAAAAAATGCACATTCTTAGTAATCTTTTAGCAGACATGCGAGAGAGGTGAGTATTACCTGTCTTGTGATATCACAATAAGTATTATGAATATGCATAGCTATTATAGAGAGCGCGTTAAATAGAGGATACAGAAAAGAAGATAAACCCATCGTTTGAATAAAACACTCATTTGAAGTTAGTTAACTTATATAGTAAAGAATCATACTTACGAGCACTGTGCGTTTATTATCAAATGTATACTGCTCTGCTGCCTATGCTTCTCGACCTGCCCTGTTCCTGATGACCTGTCCGTACTGCCTGCTGATAGCCATAGCCATGCATTCGCCCATGACCCACTGCATTTCTTAGAGATGAGATTGTCCTGGCGCTGCTCTAACCGTCGAGCCGACGAGATAATCTCGATGAATAAAAATTATATCAAATTCGTCTACTATTATATTTGTGAGGAGGACATTTTTAATGTCCCCATTTCAATAGCGCAGACGAGCGATAAGACATAGGCTAGGCGAGCGGCGCCGAGGAGGAGGGCAGGCCAAGCAGACATGACAGGTCCAGGCATGCACACGCAAGGAGCTAAACTGTAGCGCAGGGCCGAGACAACATGAGAGGCACAGGCAGGCGGCAAGCAGGCAGCGAAGCAATAGGCAAGGCAATGTGCTTAGGCTCAGGTACAGGCAGGTGCACATTATTTAAATGGTCTGAGAAATAATAACCAATACGAGTGATGTGAAAAGATCTTTGTACTCATATTCATTTATACATAAAGTGTTTTCATATACTCATGTGTGATTTCTTTTACACTATTCTCACACACATTTAACTCATCAATAAAAGGGGTACATAGCTTATGATATGAGAATACAGTCAACATGTTATGCTCCTAGGCAGCAGGCAGAGTATCAATGGTCGAGACACACAGGAGTCAAGAGCAGGCGAGAGCAAGGCATCTGCACTTAGCGCAGTGGACAATGTGAAAATGGCGCCAGAGCACACAGGAGTGCATACAATGAGGCCATGAGATCAGAGACAGGAAGGCATGTCATGGGAGCACTCAGGGCAGCAGGTCAAAGGACCATGAGCAGGCAGGCGGATCAGGCAGGCCATGGCTAGAGCAGGCAGGTCAGGCAATGGCAGGAAGGCACAGAGCTCACGAGACAGGTCAAAAGGACACAGGTCTACAGGCAGGCAGAGCCAGGCCACAGACCCAAGGGGCAAGGGCAGCGAGAGACAGGCAAGGTCAAATCTAGGCAAGGCAGACGATATCACGCTGAGGAGCGCATGGTCAAGCATAGAGCAAGTGCTAGGCAGTGTCACGGATCGAGGGCAGAGGAGAAAGGACATGTCACGGCTATAGGCAGAGACAGCCAGCAGACAAGTGCCAGCACTAATATATAGTATTATTCGGAAATTATATAACGCATTAATTTTAAATAAAGCAGATGTACTATATCAATTACTTTTTTTTCTTTCTATTAAAAGTTCTATATCTAAATGTTCCTTATGTGTCTCATCTATGATTTTATACTCTTTTCCCCACATAATCTCTTCGATCTCCCTATATCTGATAGCCTATCATATGAGTTATGTCCTGATTCACATATCTGTATATTACACAATATCTGCACTATATCTTCACCAGGAGGTTCACAATCCTGATGTTTATTTATAGTAGCCCTTGATTTGAAGGCAGTCAGGCAGGCAGGCAGGCATGTAGACCGGCAGGCATGTAGACCGGCAGGCAGGCAGGCAGGCCAGGCAAGGCCAGGCATGCAGGGCGGCTAGGCAGGCAGGCACTCCAAAGGCACTAGCGACTATAGCCATGGAAACACCGGAGTCGGCTATACGCAGGCAAGGCAGGCAGGATCCAAGAGACAGTGCAAGGCAAATTCGGGTTTAGGCAGGCAGTCATTGTTGTAGCACATGCAGGCATGGCAGGCAGGCAAGGCAGGACGGCAGGCACTATATTCGCCAGGTCGACCAAGCAGGACACCCAGTGCAGGCGAGGACAGGTAGTCAGTGGAGAGCACACCGAGTGTCGTATGGCTCGTGCGAGTACAGGGCAAGGCAAGGCTCAGTTGCAGCACGCTAGATAATAATTAAATATTACCACACTATCGATGTTCTGACTTTACCTTTCTGAGGTATCATTTAAGTTGTCAGAGTACCCAAGACGACTTGCGCCATTAGCTTTTTTCACACCAAAATACCACAATTGTCTCTTACTACCCCCATTTTAGCCTTTTTTTTGTCTCACTCAATCGCTTGTCAGAATAGAAATCACTGACTCTTGAATCAAAACTGTTTATATTATATCTCCGCAGACGAGATTCATATTAGGACATGTATGTATATTTTCATATGTATATCCTCATAGAATTAAAGGTTTACTTAGTACTTTATTTATTCGTACATGGGAGCACATAGAAAATATGGTTCTAACCAAAAATGAATAATGAGAGAAAATATTTAGTTAATCTGAACAACGACACAGCAGCCATGGAAGTACTATCTTAGACCACATGAGTGCAGGCGCCGTATAAGGACAGTGACATGGCAAGGCACAAGGCAGGCAAGCATCACCTAGGGTTCATCATCTATTGCTGCAAATGGACAGGTCAAACGTGTCAGGATAACCAGAGCAGGCAGGAAGGCACTGTTAATTTGAAAATAGGGAAACATGCGATATTCGAAGCGTTACGTTACATTTATTATTATCCCTATTTAAGGTTCATACACAAGAATAACTTATGAGTCATATCACGATTTTACTTCTTTTATCCCATTTACCTTAATTACATAAGCTAAGATATATAGAAATTTGAAATGCTATTATTCAACGGAAAACGTTGTTTATAATAACACCCAGAGTTTTCAACTAACGTCTGTTGTGTTGAGATTACATAGTAATACCCTCAATCTATTTAAAACAGTGTTAATTATATATAGACTTATACGGTAATAAACCAATGGGAACACTTAAATACAATATGTCGCATAAAATTCAATAATCTAGTAATATTATATAGAGTCTATTATACGCAAGGCCACGAGCACAATGAGACTAGGCAGGCGAGGCACGAGTCACTGCAGGGCTAGGGCAGGTACATGGCATAGGCAAATGGAGGACTAGATGCAGGCAGGCAGCGAGAGCTCTAGCGCAGGCCAAGTGCTATGGTACAGCGACTATGGAGCGAGTCGAGCAGGCCAGCATGGTAATGGCTCACGAGCCAGAGAGTCAATCAGGCAGAGCAGTAAATTCAAGGCAGGCAAGGCCAGGCAGGACAGGCTCACGCTATTGCAAAAGGACAAGTGCAAGGTCACAGCAGATTCTTAGGCATCAGTCAGAGCTATGCAGGCTAGGAGCCGAACTAGAGGGCAAGTCCAGACAGCGGGAGTCACGTCCGAGCAGCAGATCAGCAGGCTCCAATGCTCACGCATGCCACGCACTAGCAGGCAGGGAGGATCAGCATGCATGGACAGGCAGAGGAAACAAGGAGACGAGCAGACCCGAGGCAGCCGTGCAGCTAGTACATAGAGTACTACTGCAGCAGGCATGCAGGCAGGCTCTATGGACGAGCTCAGGCAATGCAGAACAGGACAGTGACAGGTCAAAGTGCATAAGGCAACATGGCAGTGCATGAGTCCTAGGCATGCATAGGATGAGTCGGGCAGGCCAGGCAGACACAAGTGCAGGCGAGCTTATTGGATCACCACGAGCTAGTCTTTACCCATATATACTGAGAGAAATCAAAGAGAAACGTTTAAACTGACTAAACACCACAAGAGCCAGATAGTTATCACACCTTTACAATGATAAGTTAAAAACAAATGGATCACTCTATTTCGCTATAACACGATAATATTCTTCAACAGACAGTATTTTCTTTTTGCTAAATTGTTCGTATCATTTCTCTCCATTTTTGGCAATTGTTAGTTTCCTATTTCTCAGCATTAATCGAGTATCTTCCACTTTGTAATTTAGATCTGTATTTACAACACATTTCTAAACACTTCTTGTACACCCCCATACCAGAATATGATTGTGAAAGGTAAAATTTTCTATGTCCGTATTTAACTATCATTTCTAACTATAATTCGCCAATCTCGTAATGCCTCTCTTTCATTAGCTTATAAGGTATACTAATAGAGCTACTAGTTATTAGTAAAATTCGCAGGAGTTTTTAGTATCATTGAGATTGTTAAATCCAAGGATGCTGATATGAAGGCAGATGTTATATAAATATATGAATCTACACCCTCCATGATTATAAGACCAAACTGATTTAGTAAGTATTGATTCGTTAACATTCACTTGCTTTTCTATATTTAAGTATTTAAACTTGGCAGGATATCCCCCTTCACATTTGACAACTCAAAGTATCTGTCTTAATTTTTTCCTCTAAACCTCTCGATTAAGGCTATGATATTTTTTTAATTTTATATTCATTGAGATACAGAATTGAACTCTACTTCTTTTGTAAATCGTATGATTATTACACATAAATCCGCCTTGTATATTTTCATACTCATTAAATCTTCAGATAAATATAGACTGTTAAACTATCACTGACTGGAATAATTGGTCTGGAAATATGAGTGGACATCTATATAAAAACTTCGTAGTCCAGACCCTAAAGAGTATTCAATCCCTTTTAGAAGACCTTTCTTCTGATTCGCAGAAAACTCTTAATATAATCGTATTACCTTAATCACCTGAAAATGTTATTCTTTCTTACCTATTGTTATCTATTTTACACACTACGCTCATTATAAAGCACCATACAATCTCACATCTATAGTTTTGATATCTCATAAAGGAGTTGACTTTTATATGTGTCTAGTGGTAAGAAGACTCTGTTATATAGAATATAGCCGATCTGTCCATATATTCAATACTGACTAAGGAAAATGATGTGTCACGATCTTAGTAGTACAATAAGCCGTCCAAAGATGGACGTTCTGTTAATCACGTTAGACGTTGGACTCACGTTCACACGTCAATATTGCCGCAGGTAGCAGGCGAGGCCAGGGCGTCTAGTTTACGGGACCAGACAAAGAGAAAAATGGCTATGTGTAAATTATGCCTATACCGATCACAAACGTCCAGAGCAAGACAGTCCATGACCTGAAACTCTCGTCAGAGCCCTTGGATTCCACTTACTCTGGACATCTGTACGCACAAAAAGTGATCTTAGAGGTGTTCTCGCCGCGGACGAGTCCAACTGTAGTACAGATGTTCAAGTAACCAAGGCGTACTACGCGACTGTGTACAAGCTGATCTTTTAGCTTTTATTGGCCCAACCACAACAGTATCTAATGAGATTGATCAGTTCGCCTCAATATATAAAAATTATGATTTCGAAGAGAAACCTTCATTACAGAGACGCTAGGTTAATTTAATCAGTCTAGTTCCCGAAATCCTTAACTGAGCGTCATCAATTATGCTAATCAATATATCAAGAGCTATCGGAGATTATGTTTTTCCAGAGAGATTGTTGTAGGAATTTTTTTCTTACAGGTTTAATGTAAGAGTATAATTTGCCTCCCTCTTCAACCCATCTCTAATTAAGAATGGCTTTTAACTCACTTTTTTTTCTTCAATATTAGGATCTAACCAATAAAAGCTAAACGAGTAGTGAAACCTCCTCATTAAAACTCATTATGGCTCAACAGATTTGAAGTAATTCCTTTGATTCAACTACCATCCTTCGCCTATCCCATCGCTTTTGTTCTATGACACAGCGTTGTAAGCGTTATATATTAATATATTATATTTATATTATTTATACCACTCATTTATATATATATAATATATATATATACTTATATACTATATATATATATATATATATATAATATATATATAGCTATATTTACTATACTTATATATATATAATAGCTATCTAAATATATAATATATATATATATTGTCAAAAATATGATGATGATAAATGGTGACACAAGGGATAAAGAAAAAGAATTTAAATTAGGATTTTATTTTCATACACAAACACACCAGCTAATATTTAAATACTATATATAATATATACGTTTATATATATATATACATGCATTTTTATTATATACATAATATATATAATAGATATGTTTATTATAAATATTTATATACAAAGATATATTATATTATTATTATATATATATTAGACTATTTTATTTTTATTAGAACACTATATATATAATACGTATTTATATAAATTATAATAATTATAATACTAATTATATTAATAATATATAATTGATATAACTGCACATTAATAAAGAATAAACAACAACTATTGCCTATAATAATAAGGTAGTTTTTCTTGAGTCGTTATACCTCTGGTAACAGACGTTAATTTATCTGATGCGTTAAAGATATTGCCTGTATTGGACTTGCCATCAGGTCTAGGCGTAAACGGGGATATTATTCCGCATAGGAGTCTCTAAATTCAGGCGTTTTGTATTTAAGATTAAAACTTCTGGGAAATTAATAGTCCTGAGTTCTTGTTTGATACAATCCCATCCTAGTTAGCAGCGGCCTTATGAGAGACGTTCTACGTAAGAGAGTCAGCTATCAAGTCCACACATATATTGGCATACACCTGTAACTAAAAACAGCATCAATGTTACCGATGTCAAGGGTTGATTCAGGTAGAAAAGTTATATGCATGGCTTCTATTAAATATATTACATTAAGCTATTCCTGATGTATACGCACAACTCTAATAGAGCAAGCTCTTCACCTCTCAAAGATATTCTATTAAGAGTTTTATTTCACTTTTTTCACGTCAAGTTATACTTCATTAGGAATATCTACATTGTCGATTAGCGGAATACGTAGGGATGGATGGTAGATGCAAGTCTTTTTAGATCTGATCAATTTTTTTGTTAATCGGTCGATCTGAGTATTAAGAAGGCAGTTATCTCATGATGTTAACGTCCCTGAATTTAGATATCTGTAACATCTTCTTACTCATATTTTGGGTTTCTGTTCAAACTTAGGATCATATAAGCTTAGGAGGTAAGAGGCTAGCTGAATAAGATGAATGAGATTTTCCGGTAGTATAAGCATAGATGTTAAATTTGGGGTTAGATTGCTGAATTGTGAAAGCATGAAACTGCATGGAAAAATGCACTCAGCATAATAAATAATAAAAGAAAGATAATGTGCATGATGCAACTGTGATTGTGGATTTGCATCAGTAGAAGGCAATTAACTGGCCATATTGAGGTTGTAAATGATTAATCTGAGGAACTGAATTTGTACAGATGATGTATTATTATCTTCATTTTCTCATACTCATTATATGGAAGTACATTGCAACCTTCTTCATTAATGGGGACACCACTTAGTTTAATCCAGGGGAGCTTATATACGGAGAATGAGTAATGGCAGGAATATCTCCGCTTCTTTCTCCTCTCATGTAGTAACTTCTTTTTATTTTTATCCAAATTTTTAATATGTTCGTTCACGACTTCCTAATGAAAAATAATAAATAAAAAACGTACAGTAGCTTGAACCATTCTTAGGCCTGTTTAAAGGAACATTTCTCTTAATAAACATAGAGTTAAAAAAAGACTTCACATATCCACACATGAGAGATGAATTTCCATCAAATCTTCACACTCAAGTTTAATAGTTTACGTATTTTATCAGACTGGTTTCAACCTTTTTCACAAATTTTTTTAATAGAAGAGGTAAATACTCTTAGCACAACTAAGCATCCAGGATATATGTTATTCCAGTGTAGTTATTATATGGATGTTATCGGTACAAGGATTTGACCAGCCGAAAAGTTCCACGGCCGGAACCCTCGGATTTTTTCGTTGAAGTTACCGTTTCTCTGCACGGAACAGCACTTAGTGCCGGGAGCTGGTAACTAACCGTGAACTTTCTATCTTGTTCAAGACACTGTCTTTCTTAAATATAATATTTCGAGTCAAAATAATGAAATTTGTGGTCGATGTACATTTAACACAGTTAGATTTATGCAAAAATGATAATATCTTCAGAAATTAATTATACCAGTACGTCCCTTCTAGAACGCGAGGGGGTTTAGGTTCCTGGCCCCCCACGTGTTAATAGGACGATATTGCGTATAATATATCTGATAATACACCCTCTGAAAAATCTATAACTGTTTCTAAAATTGTTTTAACTTTGTATAAGGTTGAATAAAATAGCGAAGGCACAGTCTAAATTGTAATCCGTTCAATACAATGAATTGAATAGACTATGTGCAGAGATAGCAATGCTATGTTACAGAAACACAAGTAAATCACAACGAGTATTCTATATTGGACGTAGTTCAACCAAGTTAGCAGGAGATTTATTACATTACAGTACATGACTGTACATATCTTAAAATGGCGAAAAAACTAAGGTTTTTTTAGTTTTGTTTTAAATCAGAATAGAGCACCAGAGTGTAACAAACCTTTTAAGACAATAGTGACATAAAGAATGGCTCTTTGTAGTATACAGTGAATCAAGTAGCCTGAGGACAGTAATAAAGTAGAAATTCTTATAAAGTTTAGGCCAGTTGTAGCCACAAGAAGAAGTGTCCATCTTTCAAAATTGCACAATGAGTGAAGAGGTGTATAGGAGATGAGTGCAAGTAGCAGAATCTGTAAGGTTTTTATTTGAGGCATGCCTTTTGAAGAAACACACATACGTTCACGATATATTGTACTATGCATTTGCCTATTTTAGCTCATTCGCAAAATATTTCTTATTTTTTCTTTTTCTTACTTATTTTCCATATGTTACGTATATTATATATTTTATATTATTTTTTTTGCTAATTCTTAATATTTATATTTTATTTCTTTTTAAACATATGATTTATTAGTGAAATTTTTATAATTTTTATTTTGTAATTTTACATGTTGTTGATCTAATTGACTTTTTGCCAACCGCGGTTATTAGCAAGATCGCGTTTTTAATAGTCCACCTGTCCCTATTATGATGGGACGACTCGACTAACATTGTAATACAAATCATCATGATAAAATGACCTTTAAATAATGAAACAATTTTCGCACTCGAACGGGTAGCTTTAATACTCTAGAAGGGGGTTGGGGATATTTTTGATTTTTATGAGATTTTTACTTTTTTAATTTTTTTTCGACACAAATTGCTTTTTTTTAATTATTATTTTTATTAAAATTAGTTAATAATCCTAATAATTTTTTATTAATAATAAGTTTGGTAATGATAAATTATTATAGTTTAATTAGTTTATTTAAATTATATATAGTATATATTATATATATGTACTATTTACTATTATAATATATATAATAGTATACTATCAAATATGAATTTGCCTATGATAATTACAACAAAATAAAGTTAAATATAAATAACCATTATAACCATAGATAGTATTATATCATATATCAGTAAGTGTTATTATATTATAATTATTAAGTATATAATAATATATTATTATATCATTATTAAAAATTAATAGTTATATTATATATAAATGTAATTATTGCCGAAACTAATCGTAAAATCGTTATAGTTATATGATATCATATATTATTATTAGTAATACTACATTTGGGTTATTTAAAATATATAAACATATAATATAATATATACAAATAGTATTTAAGAATAAATAGATATTGTGATAATTATTATATTATTATATTATGATATCATGAGTCTAGAGTCTAACGGCAGGCAAGGCACAATAGGTCAGGCAGGTAACAGGTATACAAGGCAGGCTAGCTAAGTAGTATATACAGTATACAAGAGTACTAGAGTACTATAATGAGCTAAGGCAGTAGTACAGGTACACAGTAGTATCATAGTATAGCTAAATGATAGCTATAAGTGACAGTATGACAAGTGAGCAGGCAGGCAGCAGATCACTATAATATTAGTATATATAGTATATATATAGTTTTTTTATATACCTGTATAATAATCTGAGTACTCTAATTTTATTTATTTCTTTATTAAAAAATGACTTGAAACAAACATTGGATGGAATTTACTTATAATGTAGACTGGAAAGTTACTTAGCAATTAATTTAGGAAAGCTAGGATTGAATTAACTATAATGTGTATGAAAAAAAGAGTCAGTCTGAGAAAAATACAACAAAAAGAAAAGCAAATAGATGAATTTTTCAAAGGTGAGAAAACAAAATACGTAAAGAAAATCAGTCTGAATGTTAAATATGTGACGAACGCTTTTGTGCATGCCGAATCACCTGGCGCCTAAAGAGGATCAAATAGGACAAATTAGTAGCAGGGTATTCACTTAAGATAGCTTATAGATGCAGTAAGTCTATATGATTATGTCAATTTAATATGAGTTACTAGTATTGAGTGCATTAATTAATTGATTATTATTCAGTACCCATTATGAATTTTTATATTTCAAGACTAGTGTGGGAGTAAAATCTAGTGACTAGTTAATTCATTATGATGTTCATTAATGATTAATTTCACATGAATTATTAATTATTATTATTATTCCAAAAGAAATTATACTTGTCAAAAGTAGGAAACCTACTACAAAAGCAAACACATTTAGTGTGTCAAACGTGGTCATTGAAGAAGAAAATCATTAGGAATTCATTTTAACAAACAAAGAGCCAATAATTTTCCTTACTTAAAGATGAGATTCTATATTTGAATGTTTTTGAGAAAATGGTCGTAGGTGGTAAAGGAAACATATAGCTGCTACGGTCACATGTTGTGGACGTATAGGAAACACGTCAGCTCTTATCCATCGGAACAACGTTAAGGCAGGCAGGAAGGCAGCAGGAGGCAGCCAGCTTCTGAAAACAGAGCGTCTTATTAAAGCTTCACACAAATCCGGTAGAGACTTCTATATGAGTAAAGCTATGCGCTTGTCCCAGATAGCAGCCGACTGGAGACAGCGCCGGGCCAAGCAACGCAGGGCACGTCAACAATGAAGTCCGAGTTTCCCGCAAGAGCGCCGTTTGCCGCAACGTTTGAAAGTCGACGAAGAACCGTCGCACTAAGGTCCAGCGCCACGCGCCACGTCTGTTAAGAGTCCGTCCAGGATTGTCCGGACATTAAGAGATAAAGCAGCCGAGGCGTCCGTGCGCGAGAGAGAAACACAATTTGTTGTAGCAAGAGCAACAATCTGTTCACAAGACAGAACTATGAGTGTCGGAAATGTGCAGCTGGCCAAGAATTTTTTAAACTTATGGTCGTCTAAACGTGTGTATATTCACAAGGATCTCAAGGATACTCAGTCATACGGATTCAATAAAGAATAGACATACATACTAGAAAGGCTAATAGGCATGGCAGGCCCAGGCAGGAGCACAGGTCCATGGGCTCGCAGCATTAGCAAGTTCAGTTGGGATGGCAAAGTGTTGAGTGGATATATCATCAATGATATATATCAGGTACAATGACTAGTATTTACATATGTGATATATAACCATCACTAAATTATTAATATTCGAGATATTATAATAATATTATTACAATTTATTATTATAACTATTATAAATTTATACATATATATAACAAAGTTATATATATATATATATATATAATATATTATTATATATTTATAACTACGTTTGATAATAATAATTTACTACTCTTCTATATCTATCGAATTTGGTGTTATTCTTTTTTCTCAGTTCTTCTCATGCTAATAAATCCCTAAAACAGGTCGTCTGGCAAAAAAACTATCAATGTTTATCTTTTATCGCCCAAGATTTAGGGGGAACAAGTATATACCCTGCCCCCACTGGCTATAATCGTCCCATGATAAGGAGATAATTAGTTTTACGAAAATGACTTAGCTCGATCCGCACGGGCTCGCGAGATACCGTTTCCAGGTACTCACAATTTCCTGCTCTCATGATTGGTTAATGTAAACGTATTTTTTATTCATATTCGACAGGCGGTTCCTGATCGAGATTTTGGGTCTCTTTGCTTTGTTAATGAATTCCTTCTTGGAAACGCAACAATAGTTAAAATTCATTACCGTTTTATTTACTTAATAAATTTATTGATTGCCCGCTTATTTACCAATATTTTGGTGCTGAGACAGAGGAATATCTGAAGCTCACAGTATGACATCGGGAACCAGATGTAGATAGATACATTCTAGAAGCGATGACTCCAACATTGTTAATATCAGAACAATAGTTTAAGTAGAATAATAGCTTTCTGTTTCTCAGATATGAGCGAAGTGCAGCCCCCGTCAAAATTCGACTTCGGAAACGCTTCGAATTGAAAAAAAAAATTAACATTAAACTTCAAAAAGAAATTTGAGAACCTGGAAACGGCCGAGCTCGCCGCTCGTCGAAGAATCTAGGCTGGCGAATTGTAAGCAAACACAACTCTTATGCTTATATGTATTATCATAATTATAATGAAATGATATGCCTTTAAATATAAAATACAAAGTTAACTAAATATTCAAAATTTGGCAAGCGCATTTCCGAACACAATGTTTTGGTAAAAAAGATTTATTTGTGAACAAAGTATTCTTCTGCGCAAGCCCGCCCGTTTTATTAATTCTCGAAATCGAGGATTTAACAGTGGGCGCCTGACTTGACTTTTACGTGACGTAGAAGTGCTCAACGGGCCTTGGAAACGATGCATGTGCGCCGCCCGGCCTGCAGTCGGCTTCTGGAAACGCAACTTATGTAAGGGGTAGCTGAAGTCGAAAAGTTCGGGTTCCGGCCGGAACTCCGGCCGGAACCTTTTTCAAGGTTCCGGATAGTTCCGGTTCCTGGCCCGGAACCAAAAATTCGGTTCCGGTTACAATCCCCTAGTATGTATACAGTTTCCTAATCTCATAGGGAGAATGTTGGTACGGAGCAGCACTCTGTGCGTGGTTTTGGGGTGAAGTTCCCACATCAAATAACGGGGATCGAAGTAACCTCTTATATACTTTTAAGAACTCGTTCCTTTGAAGGGGAAATTTGAGTTGCCAATACATTAATTTGATTCATTTCTCTAAATAGCCAAATACTTATAAATACTGTTGTGTTTAAAGAAACACTTCGCATATGCTTGCTTGATGAAAAATATTCTGTGTTATGAAAACACAGAGATATTTAGATGTGGAGAATAAACTGTGAACGCTTCTTCCTATTTTCCAAATTCAAATTGTGCATTAAATCATCTAATACAAAAATTTTGTGTCCATGTATATTGTCCAGCGACCTAATATCGTATATGTGCCTTCGTGAAATTGAATAACATCCTTTATATTCTTTAAATTTTTCCTGATAAACATTATAACACCATTATTTTTTTTTACAGGTGCTTGTTCAAAAATCTCCATTTTCCTTTAAAATATTTAATAATAGAAAGGTTTAACCCACAGCCTGTCGGACCAGCTACAAGACATGTAGCGCCGGACTTCGAAACGTAAATTTCTCCACATCCATACTCGTTAAGTGAAATAATGAATAATGAATTAATTAAAGCTGTAAAGCAGTAAGTACATTGTTTTTAATAAATTTTCGTAACAATTTTATTAAAAATTAAAATGTTTATTAAACAGAACTCTGTGTGTTTTTATTCTTACATTACATAATTAAAACAAAAAATAAAATAAAAATAATATAAAAGTATTAAAAACAAAATAAAAAAATATAAAAGAAACATAATGTTAATAATAATATGAGTTAAAGCAGTAAAACAAGAAAGTTAAAGCAGTAAAGCAGAAAGTTAAAGCAGTAAGCAGAAAAGTTTAAAGCAGTAAAACATATGAGTTAAAGCCAGTAAAGCAGTAAAACAAAAGCATTATAATCCCTTAAGGTGTTAAGGTAACACCTCTATTGATTAACTGATTTACTGGCGTTTAAGGTATGTAATGTATATGATTTTTAAAGCAGTCAAGCAGAAAGTTAAGCAGTAAAG
>JABUQX010026995.1:27500-45252 GCA_015478945.1 Trachelipus rathkii
AACGCTCTAAGATATAGTGAAGTAAGTGTAGCTAATTTGGTGTTGTATGTGTGTGAAGAAAACCAATGGATATATTAACTAGAAAACTTTTTTTCAACTATAGAAAGAAGATGATGACGAAGAATTTTTCCAAGAAACAAGAGAATCTAAAAAAGGGATAGAGGAATTGTGTGGGAGTTCATGTGTAAAAGAGATGGAAGTGTGTATACTGTTTATGTGTCGTAAAATATCATTTATGTTGGTAGTTTTAGGAATGGAACAAAATATGTCGTCCACATAGCGAAGCCATGTGGACTCAGATAAAAGAGGATGGTGGAGGATGTAGTAGAATTCAATTAGTTCCATAAAGATATTGCTTAAAGTGTGGGGAAAGGGGGGAACCCATAGCTAGTCCATATGTCTGTTTGAAAAATAGGTTGTTAAATGAGAAAAAACTGTGATCGAGAGTGAGAAGTATGAGTTCTTTGAGAATAGGAAAAGGAAGATTGAGAGTAATGTTGTTTTCTTGTAGGTATTTTTCTAGAAGATCTAATGTGAAAGGAACAGGAACAGACGTAAAGAGAGAAGCAACGTCAAAACTTAGAAATTGATGTGTATGGGGATTGAGTTTATGCAAACGTTGTATGAAATCATAAGTGTTAGTTAAATGAGATGGTGAAATTTTTCCAATTAAAGGTTTCAGTTGAGAAGAAATAAAAGAAGAAAGTTTATAAGTGACACAGTTAGCATTAGAGATGATGGGACGTAAGGGGTGATTTTGTTTGTGTAACTTAGGTAAACCATAGAATTGAGCTAAATTCGTCATGTGAGACTTGTTATTAAAATGAATATCTGGTAAATGTTTACAAATAGATTTAAGTTTTTTGTTGAAATTAGTCTGAGAGTTATTAAGGGGATTGTTGTTGATTTTCATATTAGTATTTGAATCCGACAAAATATTATTACATTTAGCTATATAATCTTGATAATTCATAACAACAGTTTGATTGCCTTTATCACTTTTAGTGATCACAATATTTTTATTTTTCTTTAATGACAACATGGCTGTATAAAATCTTTTTGGAAGTTTTATCTGTTGATTATCACTAACTAATTCATTAAGAAGAATGCCTTTCAGTATATCTTGATTAACTGAAGTATCTTTGTTAAACTTTGACCAGTTTTCGAAATCAGAAAAAAATTGTAAACTATTATCTTGAGTTTCAAGGCAAATGATAAGCCATATCCCAACAACATCCTTTCATCTTGTTTCAGTTGATAATTAGAAAGATTAACTATTAAACTATGGTTTGATAAAGTGTACCATACACTATTTTTGAAAATGTGGTTAAATTTTTGGTTTAAAGAACGATTTCTTTTACTTACTATATTGTCTTTTGTTTGGTGAGCAGCATCAAGAAGTTTTGTAAATTCATTCATCTGGTTAGGAAAATGGAAATACCAATGATCTTGAAAAGATTTGAAGGTATGATGGCACTTTCTGAAACTAGTTTTAATCTCTTTCTTCACTTCATCTATCTTATCCAGTAGGATGCTCTTATTAGATCTTGAAAACGGAGAATTCAGATCTTTACGTAGAAATTTAGGTATGAGTGTCTTCGGAATAACTAAATTATTTAAGCAATTTTTCAGAAAAAATAATTGACACTTTTTTAAATTTGCCGTTTTCAAGATCTAATAAGAGCATCCTACTTGATAAGATAGATGAAGTGAAGAAAGAGATTAAAGCTAGTTTCAGAAAGTGCCATCATACCTTCAAATCTTTTCAAGATCATTGGTATTTCCATTTTCCTAACCAGATGAATGAATTTACAAAACTTCTTGATGCTGCTCACCAAACAAAAGACAATATAGTAAGTAAAAGAAATCGTTCTTTAAACCAAAAATTTAACCACATTTTCAAAAATAGTGTATGGTACACTTCATCAAACCATAGTTTAATAGTTAATCTTTCTAATTATCAACTGAAACAAGATGAAAGGATGTTGTTGGGATATGGCTTATCATTTGCCTTGGAAACTCAAGATAATAGTTTACAATTTTTTTCTGATTTCGAAAACTGGTCAAAGTTTAACAAAGATACTTCAGTTAATCAAGATATACTGAAAGGCATTCTTCTTAATGAATTAGTTAGTGATAATCAACAGTTAAAACTTCCAAAAAGATTTTATACAGCCATGTTGTCGTTAAAGAAAAATAAAAATATTGTGATCACTAAAAGTGATAAAGGCAATCAAACTGTTGTTATGAATTATCAAGATTATATAGCTAAATGTAATAATATTTTGTCGGATTCAAATACATATATGAAAATCAACAACAATCCCCTTAATAACTCTCAGACTAATTTCAACAAAAAAACTTAAATCTATTTGTAAACATTTACCAGATATTCATTTTAATAACAAGTCTCACATGACGAATTTAGCTCAATTCTATGGTTTACCTAAGTTACACAAACAAAATCACCCCTTACGTCCCATCATCTCTAATGCTAACTGTGTCACTTATAAACTTTCTTCTTTTATTTCTTCTCAACTGAAACCTTTAATTGGAAAAATTTCACCATCTCATTTAACTAACACTTATGATTTTATACAACATTCGCATAAACTCAATCCCCATACACATCAATTTCTAAGCTTTGACGTTGCTTCTCTCTTTACGTCTGTTCCTGTTCCTTTCACATTAGATCTCCTAGAAAAATACCTACAAGAAAACAACAACATTAAATCTCAATCTTTTCTTTTCCTATTCTCATAAGAACTCAATACTTCTCACTCTCGATCAAGTTTTTTCTCCATTTAACAACCTAATTTCAAACGACATATGGACTAGCTAATGGGTTCCCCTTTTCCCCCACTTTAAGCAATATCTTTATGGAACTAATTGAATTCTACTACATCCTCCACCATCCTCTTTTATCTGAGTCCACATGGCTTCGCTATGTGGACGACATATTTTGTTCCATTCCTAAAACTACCAACATTAATGATATTTTACGACACATAAACAGTATACACACTTCCATCTCTTTTACACATGAACTCCACACAATTCCTCTATCCCTTTTTTAGATTCTCTTGTTTCTTGGAAATTCTTCTCATCTTCTCATTTTCGTTTATAGAAACCACTTCTTCCCTTCTACAGTATATAACATTGGTTTTTCTTCACTACACATACAACACCAAAATTAGCTACACTTACTTCCTCGAATCCTAAAGCTTAAAATTATTTGTTCTCATTATAAATATATAATCTGAGACACAATTTCTTTTCTCCTCTTTTACTAAATTAAAATATCCTCAACATGTTATCAATCTAGCATTTAACAAAGCAAAGAAAAAATATTATAATAGTAACCCCCCCTAGCACTGAACATACCTTCTCATATCTTCCCATTCCCTACAAAATTAACCCTAATATCAAACAACATTTACCTAAAAATATTCAATTTGTTAAAAATAACACAATCCCCCTTAAACGAATATTTAAACCCCCTAAAAGTAATATCCAGCAGACTCAATGCATTTATAAAATCCCCTGCCTTGATTGTCCCGCAGTGTATATCGGTGAGACCATCGACCTTCCGAGAAGACTAAAACAACACAGTCATGATTTAACTAAGAATGAACAGAACTCAGCCTTAACAGCCCATAGATCTTCAGAGGGACATAGGATTGGCACTTCATCTGCATCATCTCTTAAATACATTAATCATATCACAAAAAGGAAAATAGTTGAGTCTTTATATATTTATAATACAAATAATTTTAATAGGATTCCAGGTGAAGTTAAATTAGATTCAACTCAGATGTCGATACTTCTTTCTTCACGTTACCTCGCCGATGTAAAGGAATAAATGAACCAACCATTCACAAGTTTTATTTATTTTTATTTATTTTTGTAATTAGTTTGCTTAATAAAATTTTGCTAATATCATCTGAAGAGGCCTAGGCGTTATTTATCCTAGGCGAAATATTATGTATTTTATATTATATTATTGTACAGTGCTTTATTGAACAATTAAAATTTTATTATGTTTTAAATAAAATTGGTTTTTGTGCCCAGGGTTAACTATCAAATACATATTTGAATTGCGTCTAAGCATTAATTTACTAGTTATATATATATATATATATATATATATATATATATATATATAATATATATAATATATATATATACTGTATATATATATATATATATATTATAATATATATATATATATATATATATATATATATATAATAATTATCCTAACATACAACGTATATATATATATATTATATTATATATATAATATATATATATATATATATATATATATATATATTATCTAAGCATTTATAGTTATATATATATATATTATATATATATAAAATATATATATATATTACAAGTAATCCTTCATCATCATTTACGTCTCGACGAGATTCTTCAAGAAGGACATCTTGGGGCTTTTCAACATTTCACGACTTCGATTTCGTTTAAACGACAATCATTTTACTGTAAGAAGGGATTCTGTGGTTTGGTAGAAGTATATAATAATCTATGTAAAAAATAAAAATTTGGAAAATATTTACTAAGAGAAATAATTCTCAACTCTGATTGGCTCACGCTGTGAAACCGTGACGTCACGATTAATTACATGCTAGCCTCGAACAAGTCTCGTGTGTAGCATTGATAGTAACTTTTAATTCTCTTGTTAATACTATATGTATATATATATATAATATATATTAAATATATATTAAATAATTAAATAAAGATTTTAATAGATAAATAAAGTTTTTTAACGTGTAAATTTTAAAGAAAAAAGAAAAGAGAAAAAGAAAGAGTGAGGAATAAATATAAATTTATAGAGTGTAGGTTTTAACTTTTATTTTATATTATCATTTTAACCTTTTTATTATTATTGTGGGTATATGTGGTGAGCGGGGTGGTGGCCTTAGGTGTTGGGAAGTGCCTAGGGTGGGGAGTCCCATAAACCGTACAGCCTGAGTGAGTATAGATATAGAAGAAGGGAAAAGATGGGGAGGAGAGAGGTAATTAGGGTGGGATGTATGAACGTGAGAGGGGTAAACGAGGATTTGAAGAGGGAGGAAGTGGGGTAATTAATTTTGAACCATCTGTGATAGGGTTAACTGAACAGTTGAGGAATAGAGGGAGATGGACTTTGGAAATACAAGGGTATGATATCAGGGGTGAACGAGAGAGTGGAGGGCGAGGGAAGGGGTGGGAATAGTTATGAGGAAAAGAGGTGTGGGATAAGGTAAGGTGTTGCAGCCAGTAGTTCGAGGATGAATGTGGGTAAAGTGAAAAATTCCCGGGGGAAACGTGGGTTTTTTATATGCGCATATGCACCAGTGAATGGAGCGAGGGAGGAGGAGAGAGAAAGATTTTGGAGTGAGTTGAAATGAGTTGTTGGGAAAAGTTTCGGGGTAAATGATAAAATTTGTCTATTGGGAGATTTGAATGCAGGAGTGGGAAGGGAGGGGTGGGAAGAATAATAGGACCATTTGGGGTAGGGGAAAGGAATGATAATGGAGGAAGTCTGTTAGAGTTGTGTGTTGATAGAAGAATGATAGTTGGGGGAATACTTGGTTCAAAAAAAGTGAAAATCATAAGTATACATGGAAGAGTGAGAAAACGGGGGGGAGGGCGGTACTGGGATTATGTGTGTGTAAATGGGAAAGATAGAGGCAGATTACTAGATGTAAATGTATTTAGAGGGGCGGGGAGGGGATATCGGAAAACGTTATTTGGTGGTTGCTTAGGATAAGGGTGGGAGAGAGGTGACGTTAGGGAAAGGGGAAGAAAAGAGGAGAGTAGAAGTGATAAAGGTGGAAAAATTGGAGGAGACAGTGTGTAAGAGGGAGTTTAGGAGAGGTATGGAGGATAGGTGGAGAGACGTGAAAGGGACGGGAATTGGGGAGGTGGAGGGGGATGGATGAGAAGATTTAAAGAAGAGGCAGTATGTGAAGAGGCTAGAAGGGTATGTGGAGTAAAAAAGAGAGTGGGTGCAAGCAGAAGGAAAAGGAGTGAATGGTGGAGTGAGGAAGTGAAGGATGGTGGTGAAAAGGAAAAAGGAGGCTTATGTGAAATGGTTGGGGAAGAGGAGAAGGGAAAGCTGGGAGGAATATAGAAGGGTTAGAGGGGAAGCAAAGAGGGCGGTGGAGAGGACGAAGAGGAGAGCAAAAGATGAATGGTGTAGAAAAGTGACGGAAAAATTTTGAATCGGGGAGCAAGATGTTCTGGAAAGAAGTAAATAAAAAGGAAGAAGAAGGAGGTGTTGGGGGAGAGGATTAAGGGAGGAGATGGGGAGTGAAGGAGGAGAGATAGGGTGAGGTAAAGTGGGGAGTATTTAGTGGATTATTGAATGAAGTGGTGGGGAGGGGAGGAGATTGCAAAGAGGTGAGGATGGGTTGATGGGATTGGGGAGGAGGTGGGATGGGATGAAAGTACAATGGAGGAAATTATTAAGGGCCTTGAATAAAAGGAAAAAAAGGGAAGTCCGCAGGTTTGGATGGTGTGAGAATGGAAATTTTGCCAGAATGGGAGGTATAGGGGGTGGAGGAATGGCTGTATAGGGTGTATATATACAAATACTCCGCTCCTCTCTCTCCCATATTCTATACTAGTCTATCTAATACTCGGAGGAGTGGTGAGGATACACAGGAATTGGGAGGAGGGTTGTTGGTTCCCTGTATAAGGGGAAGCGGGGATAGGATGGAATGTGGGAATTATAGAGGTATATGATCTTTTAAGTGTGGTAGGGGGGAAGTGTATGGGAGAATTACTGATTGAGAGAGTGATGAGGTTTAACGGAGGGGAGAATGGGAGAACAAGGAGGATTTAGGGGAGGGAAGAGGGTGTGTGGACCAAGTGTTTACACTAAAAGATGCTTGTGGAGAAAAGAATAGAGAGGAAAGGGAAAGTGTATGGGTGTTTTTTAGATTTAAGAGAAAGCAATATGGATAGAGTGAAGGCGGGTGAATTGGTGGGAGGGTGTTGGGAGAAAATGGAGTGGGGGTAATTAGGTAACAGGTATTAGGGGCCTTTTATAGGATACGTAGAAGTCTTGTGTGAGAGTGTTAGGAAGGGAGAGTGAGATGTTGTTTGGGGTGGTGAAAGGATTGAGGCAGGGGTGTGTAATGTCGCCGGTGGCTATTCATTTGTTTATGGAGTAGTGTTTGCAGAGAATGGTGGGGAGGGAGGGGGTGAATTGAATGACTGGGAAATGATAAGAAAGAGGAAGTGAAACATGCATACTGGTTTTTTTTTGGGGGGCGGACGGATTTACGCCCTAGTGGCGAAAGAACCAGCGGAAGGGCCTGAGTGTATTTTGGTTGGTGATGGGGAGTTGTTGAGAGGAATTGTTTGGTATTGTTGTCTATAGAAGGGGCGTTAAAATAAATCCAGGTAAGATTAAAGTGTTAGGGTTTGAGGAGGAGGAAAGAGGGAGGAGGGGGAGGGGTTAGAAGTTAGAGTAGGGGGTTATTGGAAGAAGTAAAGATTTTTTAGATATTTAGGGATGGATTTGGGTTAAGGGGGGAGGGATGAAGGAGAAGATAGAACATAGAGTAGGAGAAGGAATGAGAGCTTTGAGTGGTCTGAGAGAATTATGGAAAGGGGGGGATTTATGCACAGAAAGTTAAGATAAGTATGTTTGAAAAAATTTGTTGTACCACCGGTGTTGTATGGGTGTGAAACGTGGGGTTGAATGCCAGGTCCAGGAAGAAGTTGGAAAGTATTTGAGATGAAGGGGTTAAGAGAGCGTTTTGTGGGGTTAGCAGAAGGAGTGGATTAGGAATAGGGTGGTGGAGAGAGAGATGTGATTGGAGGAATGGGTTGGTGGGAAGAGCGGAAGGGAATGTTAAGATGGTATGGGCATCTAGTGAGAATGGAGGAACAGAGAGTGGTTAGGAGAGTTTGGGAGGCGGAGGGGATGGAAGGAGAGGAAGTGGGGGGAGACCAGAAGGAGGGTGAAATGGATGGAATAAGGAAAGATGCTGGGAGGAGGGAGGGATAGGGAGGGAGAGGGTAGGGTGTTGGCGAGGGATAGAGTGGGGTGGAGGAGTTTGGGTGAGGGCGAGATGAGGGGAGGTGTGAGTGAGAGAGGCTTTACGTACCACTACCCCGCTCAAGCGGGAAAAAGTGTAGGTAAATAAATAAATAATATATTATATTATATATATAATATAATTATAATATATATATATATATATATATATAATATATATATATATATAATATATATTATATATATATATTATAATAAATTATATATATATATATTATATATAATAAAAATTTTAAAAAAATATAAATTAAAAAAGTTGCTCTGTTTCAAAAATCCATGTGCGAAACTTTAAGCGCACAATTTTAAGGTATTTGAATTAGAAAAACGAGAGATGAAGAGAGCGAGCGTGAAAATAACACTGACTGAAGGGAATATTAGGAAGATAAAATTTTTTAACGGCTGAACCGCGGATACAATGGGACGGAGATGATGCTGGATGTACCACATAAAACTTCCTTTTTGATACGGTTGCTACTGTAAATAACTATTTGAAGTTTAAGAGCATTTATTTTTAATATTTATTGAATAATTGTCAAACTATCTTCATTTGAACAGATATTCCCTTATATTCAGAAATGTAATTAAAAAAAATAATTAGCTTAATAGGGTGTAGTCGGCGCACACCTTGCACCTATGGAGGAAACGCCCCTGATTATATATATATATATATAATATATATATATATATATATATATATATATAATATATATATATATATATATTATATATAATATAATATATATTAATATATATATATATATAATATATACTATATATAAATATATATATAATATATTTTATATATATATATTAGTCAGGGCTCCGGAGTCGTAAAATAAATTTTTTCGACTCCGAAAGGAGATAGTACAGACGTAGCCAAAAAAACGGGGATTCCGGATGAAAGGGCGGACATCGTAAGCAGCTTTTGAGTCGAATTTGCAAAGTGCTTTTGAAATTTCAGCTAATTGGACATATTTGTTAGTTCTGAACTGCAGAAGTAATCTGAAGAGTGATGCCATAAGATCTAATCCGGGATAACAGGCCTGGTTTAAGGAGGGAGTGTTTCTAACCTGAAGGCTATAGTTAAAAACCGTGCTTACTTTTGTAGTTGCCTGTTCGGCTATTTTTATCACAGGTCTATGAGGAATCCATATGTTCTTGTTGAAATCTTTCGGCTCTACTTGGACGTGTTCAATGATACCTGCAACCAGATATTTGAAAATATATCCATAGGCTGTGTCCAAGTTCTGTCTTTGCAACTTTGCCTTCACTCTGTAAAATGCAGCCAGAACTATCTGATGGTTTGAAGGCACCTGTTGCAGAACATCCTTGTACCATGGAATTTCAATATGGTGCTTCCCTTCCTTAAACTCAATACTGTCATGAAATTTTTGAAGATGCTATCAATAGTACCTTGATCAGCATCCTCGATGATACCAATAGATTCTAATCTGTATAAATTTTCGAGACCTACGTCTAGGTCCAATACAGTATGAGTAAAGGTCAATGGATCGAAATAAAAATGGTCTGGATTCATGATGTGATTGACTATATGAGTAGGTACGGTTTTGATAGATGTACGAAGAGCAGAAGATAATTGTCATAATGATCCTCTCTTCTGAATATCCTATAATTCGGTTAACATTGATGCGGTCTGAGATGGAGTAATAAAAATACTGACAGGACTGAATGGAATGAATGCATGACATGGTTCAATCGCACTTTCTCTAATACAACTAGTTAATTCTTGAATTCCTTCAAAGTATTGATTTCTTTTTTTTAGAGTTATAAACTCATTTAAAATGAAGCTCACGTTCTCATGTTTACCCAGATAAAAGAAGCGGTCAGCATTTTTATAGCCGTTATGACGAATATTGAATTCGACATCTATCAATTTCCCGATTTCAAAGCCAATGTGATGACCAGGGTTGATGAGCATTTTGATTTTGCAGTAAGAATCACAACACAAATTCAAATCCAGGTCCAAGGTGTACATGTCCTGGATTGCTCTCCTTAAAAGGTCTTGATAGTACTTTTGCTTTGAAGCAGAGACGACATTTATACCCCACTTCTCCAGCACCCTGCTGTGGCAATAGGAGCGCTGGGAGCCAAAACCCAAGAGCACCGCACCGCAACCTTTGCACCCCTTCTCATCTTAAGGGAGACGGTAGGAAGGATGTGTTCATATTGAGAAGCTCCTGTGTTGATACACAAGTGATTAATCGAAACATCTCCCTAATCAGCTTCGATTAATTTGGAAGAAGAGGTAGAGGGCTGTACGGTGTGATAAGGACCCTTTTTCTGGGACTTGCCGCCAGCCCTACATAAGGCGGAGATACGAGTCTTGCTCTTACAAAGAGCACATGGGTATGTAAGCCTAAATTGCTTTGCAGAGCAATTTCAAGTTTGATGTTTTGCACTACTACAATTAGCACAAAGAGCGATCCTGCTGCATTGCTCCCTCCTTGCAGTCGCGTTCCTATAGGTTGAGCATAATGACATGGGGTGAGCTCCCCTTCCTCACAGAGCTTACAATGCTTTGGAATGTATCTTCGGAAGATGAATTAATTTTTTTAAAATTTTGGGAGGTGTGGATCTTTCCTGCATGAAGGACCCATTTGATGAATGAAAAGATGTCTTCTTTTTGAAGTTTCGGAAGTTCGAACTCTTCTTGGAGGTCGATATGTCTGAAGTGGTAGAAGAAGAATTCTCTCCCTTCATTCTTTCCATAGTTTTTAAAATGATATGATAATTATCAAAAATAATTCCAATGGAGGAGTAATCCTCCCGAGTTAATATCTGTAATTCATGCAGGAAATTCGTAGGAAGTTTGTCCATTATTATATGACTAAAAAGTAAATATCCTGCTAAACCCTCCTCCAAAAAAATCAGCACCAAACTCTTTAAGTTCATGAAGATGTGCAAGTACCTCAGAAAAAAAATTATAATTTCCTTTAGGTTATTATAATTCAGAACAGTAGCAGTAGCCTATATATTTTATGCAATAGAGAGGCAATGATAAATGATTCGTCCACATACAAGTCCTTTAATATTTTTAGAGCCACCTCATAGTTGTAGTCGATGTTGGGGAGGTGCTCCACATCTTTCTGAGCAAGACCTGATAGATGTGACTTCAAATATTGAAGATTTGAAGCTTCCATCAAGTCACATCTGTAACCGATGACGTTTTCGAAAGATAAGATAAGAGATCTGAATTGAAGTCTTTCTGCTTCACTTGAAAAGTTCATACATTTTAAAGGTGGTATTTTAATTTCATGTTTGATTCTTTTTGGTGAAGAAGGAGGAGAGGAGGAGGCCTCATTTTATTGATGGTTTGATTCTCTGAGGGGCTTATCCTCATATTGTTGGACTTTAAACATGAAAAATCTTCTGCTGATAGAGGTGGTAATGAGTGGAACTAACTAGTTCTTCGTATAACAATACTGAGTTGTATTGAAATAGATCTGAAGTGCAGATCAAAGCCTCTATCTCTCTCTATCATATCTGCTTACCTCCTTTAACTCTAGAGAAACTTCTTGTACCAAAGAAGGATTTTCTTGTCACCATTTTTTATTATAGTAATTTTTTGTTTAAATTGGAGAGTAATATTTCTTTTTACTACTCCTCTTGCTCTTTTTAATGGAGTTAATTGAGATTTAATTATCAAGGCTGTCACATTTTTTCTTCTGCTTGACGGCTTATAGGTGTACTCTCCGCGCTGGCTCAAATTCAGGCTAAGAAAGAATACTCGCGCATGTTCTGTTATTAATGGAAAGAAGACGGGTTGGCATTTAATGTCTGAATCTCAGCAACCGAGACATTTTTATGGCAAAAACATGTAATATGCTGACAGTTAAGAAAAGATTATTAAGAGTTTCTTTATGATGTATTTGGTGATTGTAATATTTGCAATGGATGTGATTTACTTTTAATAGTTTATGGCACATATAGTGATGTTGGTGAGGCTATTCACAGACTACACGGCATATACCAAGGAAAAAAATGTTATGTATTCTAATAAATATATGAAATGTTTTAAGCTTGAGAAGTTATGTAGGCTACACGAGACTTGATGGGCGTAATACCTTATATTCTATTTACACCGTAGCGATGATTGAAGTCTTAAGCATTTTTCATTTTAATTAAAGAAAGGCGCAAATCTTGTCAGTCTAAATATACGCTAATACTGCCTTAATTATCTGAAAAGGAAATTTTGATTAGAAAAAGAAGCAGTCTCAACAAGTTGCTTTTAAAATGCAATTCAACCTGCGTATATCACATTTATAAGCAAAAAAAGAATAAATTTTTTAATGAATTTTGGGGCATTGTTTCAGTGATTATGAGTAATTATGATATTAATTTTGGCTTTTTCTAAGAGAAGAGAAGGCGGCGCTAGGTTAGGTGTTATGTGATCTGCACTAACAGAATATTAAGAATAATGATAAATGCTGCCTTCAAAGGTGCGATTTAAAATAAATACGCCTAAACTTGCCACAGTTTATTTATTTACCAGCATTCATCTTTTTAAGCAGGTAATATTGCGTAGTTTGCAGCTTTATACGAATTGATGTTCGAAAGAAAGTGGATTATTGTATCCGTAATATTGAAAGCGTACTTGAAGAAACCCCTGGATTAAAACATAGGCGATACATGATAGAATAGTATTATATGTATATATATAGTATATATTATATGTAGTATATATATTATATATATATATATAGTATATTATATCATATTATATTATATATATATATATATATATAGTATATATATTATATATAATATATATTTATATATAATTATTATTATAATAATAATAGATGAATAATAATAATGAGATAATAATATAATGAATAGCCTGCAGGTAATAGAATGAAAGTAAGGGCGGACTTATAATCAGGAATGCAAATAAAAAAAGTAAGGTTAACTAATTAACCTTACGCTGGCTCGTTTTCTTTTGAAGTAACTTGAGTCCAGGAGCGCGGTAAATTCGCGATTCTTGCGTATGTTAATGATCTTTCTGTTTTGTCTTTTTAATTAAAGAATACCATTTTAAGACCTTTTGATTTGAAGGTTTATTTCGTGTCTGGCTCACGAGCAATATGATTTGATAAATTATTAATGAAAAGGATTTCTAGAAAGCCAGGATCTTATTAATCATTGGTTCTTAGACAAAAGATTGTGAAGAAGCATCAGTTATAATTGGGAATACATTAAATATCAAGAGGAAACCCAAAGAATGAAAGTTACAAATAATTTTGATTTAGTTGAAAATAAATTATAACATACAGTCATTATGTTAATAAGTAGTGCAAGTATATTAGTCAAGCAGGCGGCGATTAGATGGCGATGGCAAATTTCCTGATAGCTGCACTTTCTCTCGAAAATGTAAAAGTAATAACTTGCGTTCTGATATTTGACGCTGGCGGATCTCCTAGATTCATCGGCCAATGCCATACCACCAAACATACGCAATCGCGATGAAACCGACAATTCTATAACTGTTTTTAATATATTTTAGTAATATAATAATATCGCCCATCACTGATATATGTATATATATGATTGATAGCTATTTATATATATACTATATTATATACTTATGTTGTTTATATATATATATATATATATTATACGTAGTATCATATCTTATATATCATATATATATTGATATATATATATAGTATAGTATATATGTTGGCGCGAGATGTGACTGATGATGTATTCAAAGTGTTATTTGTTTTGTTAGCATGCCTAGTAACACGTTTAACTTTGTAGGCTTGTCAGGTATCACTGTTTTGATATTGTTGACACGAAATATAGTTTTAACTATATAAGTTATTTTAGGCTCCCAGCATTTTAAAAATGGGTAATTAATTTACGAAGAGAAATTGCCAAATTTAACCGACATTAAAGGTGGCTTATGCGATTTTTTAAAAATAAACGTTTATTAATACCATGTGATTGTTTGTTTGTTTGAATTAAAGAAATAAAATAAAAGTAAAGATTTCGAATAAATGTTAGAGCGATCATGAAATAAAACGCTTCGCCATGGGATGCTTCTTTAGCTCTCTTGTCTCTTCTATTCAATTTGATGGAACGTCAAATAGCGCTATAATAAGTGGTAGTTGGTGGAAAAGGGTGTGCTTCAAAAGGAGAGATAGATAGAGAAATTAAAGGTATCTACGTGTAAAAGAAGTCAAAAATAGATTTGGAGATGCAAGAAAATACAGTTCTCAATGTTTTAGCGAGAAATAGTATATGCCTATGATGGTCTTAAAATGTTTGCAGAATAATTGAATGTGAATGTGGAGCCATTGTTCTTTACTTTATTGGGGCAGTATGGCCGGGGGCACGTGAGGCCTTCTTCACATACGTCGATCAGTCAAACATGATTTACTTGGTGACGAATGTAGTATAGATACAGGGCAAAGGATATTGCTATGTCCAGAAAATATAAGATTTAACAATTTCTTCCTACTGTTTTAGGGCCTAATAAGGGCAGGTCGTGCAGGGCATGTTTGTAATTTGAATAAATTTCGCATACTCAAATTAGAAACACACTTTACTAATTTTTATGTTATTACTCTGGTTGTTTAAGATATGTCTGATATTAAATTAATATAGCATAAACTTAATATGTTTAAGTATCAAAATATATCATTTGATGCTTTCTTTAATTATATCATAAATAATAGCATCATATATCAAAAATGAAATACGAAAGTTTTATTGTGACATATAATTTATTGATGATTTTGGCGGCTGATGTGTAATTATTGTAATCTTTTTCATGTCGATTATCAGGTACGGCTCGAGGCATTTTAATGCTTTAATGCTCTTGAATGACATCGGCTTTGATACTCGCTGTGAATGCTTTTCTTGGGCGTATCTTGTCACTGGTCTCACAGCATGGATGTGCCGCGCAAGGCATTGGAGACGTTCCATTATACCATTGATAACGGCTTGCTTTCCATTCTAAGTTATATTTGATTGAAATGGCTGCACAGCATGTCCGTCGCTCACGTGCGCGGCTAGCCAATTGTCAGGGAAGTAAGTCAGGGTGAGAATGTAGGAAATATGATGCTAGAGTGTCATGTTGCATCCGTAATTGACGTATACGTTTTAGAAGTGTATCGAAATAATCAACGTAGTGTATCAAAACGTCCTGATTTCTTAGGAAGCCATTGTCATGTAGTGTAGTAATTTTGAGTGGCACAATCGAAATTCTACTAGTATTGAATATTTGATTATGGCTGCGTCGATTTGTGAGTGTGCATCACGGCTGCGATAATCAACTGTTGAAGAAGGAATTCCAGCAACTGGTCGATGCGCTTATTCCGAGTGTGGTTTATTGAGACGTTGGCGATATATTGTTTCGCCATGACAACGCAAACCGTCACTTTGCAATCGCTATTATTCTGCGAAAGGAAGAATGCACGATCGCGGGGTTAAGAGCTATCTAAGGCTAGGGCAACAGCACAGGAAAATGAGTAAAGAAGAGTATAAAGGATCCACCATTCCATCCCGCCCTCATCGCTTTAGGTACGGAATCAGTATTACTGCTTGAAACTTAATATAAAATAAAATATACGACAAAAAAACTCTAATAGTAAGCTTAAAATTAAAACTGTAAAATTTATGGAGAAAGTTATTAGTTAATGGGCTGTATCTTTTGTTTGCGTAGGCGTTGAAATTCTTTGGTTTTGTAGCGGCTAACAGAAAGTATCGTAGGTCTCTTTCAATGAACACATATCTAAAGAAATATGCTACGGAAGATAGTTATTTGAACAGAAAAAGTATCCGATAGAGTTAAACTAAAGTTTCAAATAATGTAATTGAGGTAAGATCCTGGTGCTTTAATCTAGGTAGGTGCTATATGCCTAAGTTAGTGCATTTTCTTGCGGGTGCACCGGTGAAGGTTGTGTCAGGACTGTACTGGCGAATCAGGTTGGTCGCGGAGGGTTTTTGCTATGGTTGTTTTTCTGTTCGTGTTGTGGGGAAGCAGTCAGGTCATTGGTCGTGATAAGCGACTGGTGCGAACTTATTGATTTTTGTTGGTGTTGTAATTGGTGTTTTAGGAAATTGTTGCTGCCTAATGCTCCGCTCGCTCGGCGGCTGTCTTAAATAGAAAAATGCTTTTAGCTTATTTTGGTCTCGGGACTGTGGAAAGAACGACAAATTTGATATTTTTTATGGTGATTAGATTTGGTGTTTTTGATGTGTAGATATTGTGACCTATTCGTATAGAGTATATAAACATGATGGTGGAACTTACAGGTGGTTATTACGTATCGATAATTGAAGATATCAAGTGTCTGGAAGGTCTCTTTTATGTTATGCGTATAAGATAAGGGTAGCTATGCTGTTACTTGATCTGCAAAAATTGTAAGATAAATTGTTGTGAGGCATTATATTAATGGTCATAATTTGGCCTATTGTGTATGTTGGAAGCGTGTATATAGTGTTATGGATATATGTGTGTTGTCACTTAGACGGTCGTTCGCAGTCTAGTTTTTTTAATGTGTGGTGCGGTTGGTAATCTGCTTTTGAATGATATCTGGGTGCGGTTTTGCTGAATACTGTTGTGGTTTGTGGGTGTTTTGGTGGCGCTTGTTGAATGTTGGGTTTTTCGTGTGTAGTGTCAGCATTTATGTTGAAAGATGTTGAGGTGTGGTGTAAGGCTCATGAATCGGGGGATAGGGCTTTTTTTAGCTACGCTTGTGTTGACGGGTGAGATGGTAAGGGTAATCGTGTAGCGCTGTTGTGTGTCGGCTGCGTCAAATTTATATTAAAATACAAATATTGGCCAATGAAATTAATATCTAATGGTTAAAAAAAAGCCAAAAACAAAAGGATTCATTAATGAAAAAATACAGTGTTAGAAATATTGTCAATGATAAAGTAAAAAGTGTGAAAAGCTTGCATGCTCGGATTATATTTCGAAAACGAAAAAATCCTATTGGAGTTGCAGGAGGCAAAGGAATTATTATTGGCAGTACGGGGTGCGTGAAGCTTATTCAGCAATGTCGATGAACATCGCGAAAAGTCATATATAGTAATGAATGTCGGAATACCAGGCCAAGTAAAATATTTATAAATCGGTGTACGCCTGCAAATTCTAGGTCCTAGGAATGTTTGCGAACATTTACGACGCCAGCCTTTCGCTAGTGTCGCTCGTCAATAAGTGGGTAAAATCATGTAAGAATATGGTTGAGATTTGTCGGCGGCTTTGACGGGAGAATTACGGCAGTTCCTTCAAGCTGCAGCACAAAGAGAGCTTGGCATTTATTCTATGGGCTCAAATGTGATGACAGGAACGGCCCTAATCGAGCACGCTACGTTTTTGATTCCATATTTTGAAGACGATACCCCGCAATTAAAAGTACAATTATCGCGCAACGGAAAAATCCAGTCGAAATGTAAGGCTGAATGAAGGCGGGGGCTATAATAATAATAATTTAATCATCAATATCAATAATAATGAATACATAATTAATAAGTATTGATATGATAGATAATAATAGATAATGCAATTAATAATAATGAATGAATTAATAATAATAATAAATATACGAGATAAAACATAATAATGTAATTGATAATATAATAATAATTTCTACGCCTTGTGCATACATTATTGTTCCCCGCACAATTTAACCT
>JABUQX010026996.1:0-59904 GCA_015478945.1 Trachelipus rathkii
ATGAATATTACTAAAATGACGTCCACTATTATTCTTTGGAAAATTAGTAGTAAACTGCACCTACTAAGGAAGTAAAAATTAGTTCATCTTCTAAATAATGCTTTTGATAGAAAAGGAGTTGATAGGAATATATGAGTTTAACTAGAAATGAGTTATCAGACTAGACCGGTCCTATATCATTACTAAATCATATCAAAATTTAAGCTTATATTATGTCCGAGAAGAATTATATATACACAATTATTTTTATGAAACGCTCAAAGGTACTCTTAGCATATCATTATTTAGTATAGCTATATAAGATACAATATGAGCTATTTCTATCGACAGTAGGAATATGAAAGATTGATAGGACGTATGGCTCTTGAATCTAAAGTGTTCCATTCTTTCGGTATCAAATTCTTCTTACTGTAAGCCGTAATTAGATTGTTTAGTTCTATTGAGGAGTGGATATTCTGAGAAATTATCATTTAAATACTTGTAGACTATAGTTGAAGTGCGAGGGCTACTCAACATGTCTGATGTCGTTACTGGAAAATATCTACTAAATCACGTGCGAATCATTACTACATTCCTAATCTATGTACATCTGAATTATATTACCATCTTCTAGTGTCAACGCCTTAGTCGATACCAATATAAAACCTACTTATACATGCACGATAATCAAAGTTTCTTGTGCTGTCAATATGTTACTATTTCTGAAATCAATGCCAGCTATGATTATACAAATTAGCCTTGAATTATAAACAGCTTATCTATTCAAAACTCATGTGCCTAATAGCACATGAATCTCAAGATTACATACTCATCAAGTAACACAATATATATCTTTATACTTAAGTGATGGTTGTAGCTTGAGCAAACTTTGAATTGACAAAAAATATCTAGGACAGAAGAAAAAGTGATGATGCATATAAAAAGAACGCTATAATCTTATCTTATTCTACCTTAAGGTTTTAAGACTAGAAATTTGTACAAGAGATTATGAATCAGAAACCGAGCAGATTGCAGTGCTTAACGATCATAGAGTATTGTGTGGAACTCAAGATTGGAGTGTTTCACAAGACAAGATGTCCATCGAGAACGAAACAAGGGTCAATGTCATACAGATTGATCAGTTATGGGAGGGTGTCCTGCTGATCCAGAGGTAATACAGAACGCTTGCACCTGTCGTCCAAGGTAGAGTCAGTCCCCTATCAATAAAGAGGAACTGATAACTAGATCCATCATCGATGGTCTGAGGAGAGAGTAGTGCACATTTGAGAGACACACATCATGAGATCATGACTATAATATACTTGCAGTTAAGACGACGGACCTACACTACACTGATTTTTCTATTCATCTTATTACCAGAACTGATAGGTTGAGATGTAGAGGAATCACATTCTAGAACCTTATGAGTTTATAAGGCTTACGAAAGGTGGATGAGTAAGAGTTTATACAAATAAATCAATCATCATCACTTCGTCTACCATCGAGATCCCCAAGTCTACAGAATTTTATACAGTATTTAATATTCAGTATTAATTGGTATAAATATCATGATTTATTTAAGAGTCACATTCAATAATGTATGAATCGCGTAAGGTGAAGCTCTGCTGCTGTTGTTAATATTCTCGTAGAAAGTACTATTATGATCCTTTACACAAAAGAGAACCTTCAACAAGAAATATAGATTAAAATAGCCAACACTAATAATAATTTACAGGAACAGGCACCATAGCTTCTATCACATGTCTTAGAAGTTCAATCAACAACATCAGTGAATGTAGATCCAGTGAACGATACCGAGCACACGATGTGACAATATCTGTCACGTCCCTCAATCGTGAATAGAATATTTTTTTTATTAAAGTAAAGTATTCATGAATGACTGTTATACATTAGCAATGGTAACACACACTCTATTCTCATTAACATATCAGTAATAAGCATGAATACAGAGGTCCTATTGCAATCTACTGCAGCTATCATTTGTATATTGAGCACGCACAGTTAAGGCTACATCCATTAGTCCTGTATCACTCGTGCACAGTAAGAATAATGTATAGCTTATGAGAGATGAAAAATGAAAATTGATGCATTCCTACTTATCCTCCATGGGCCTGCGCCCTCAGGCTCCGTAGTGCTATATTCCACTCTAAATCACACAGCAAAAATTTTCAGAATGAGACTAACGATAAGCAATGTAGATGTCAGTTGACATCTAAGAATGCAGTGTATTAGCTTCCAGGTAACATACATATAACAAGAGATCGAGAGAAAATTGTAATACATTAGAGCAAATATAGAGAGCAAGAATATGAAATATGGTACAAAGCGGACAGATGAGATAGAATTTGAACTGTACAGTCCGTAAGCTATGGGAAAAAAAAAAATATTAAATTTATGAGATTAAAAGATCAATTTTAACGGAGATTCAATGAGTAATATCTGATTATTCATGATAATTATTTCCTAAAATCTCTAGCATAAACTTGGATTCAAAGATGAGAACAAAAATATGAATTACTTATTAAAAATATTGAGAAGTAAAAGAAATAATAGAAAAAAATATATAGTACTTTATATATAGATACATAATACATATATATAATTTTTTTTTTTAATATTCATATATAATTATTATTATAGTACTTCATATTACGAGTAGTATATATATAATAGTAATAAAGATTAGCGTGACTTAATTGTCATCCTGAAGATCCAGGTCGTAGCTTACAGTAAATAGAGAGACTAGGCTTTCTTCTCAATCAAGACGATGTCATTATATATACTCTCTCGAGCAGGATATATCAGATAAATAATTATGAACTGTCTGAACATATGTAATTTTATAAAAAAGTAGTAATAAATATTATGTAGAATATATTGTACTTATTAAATTGCTATATATTTTCTAAAATCATCATAAATTTTAACATCTAAAAATTAAATTCATTAAAAAAAAATAATAATATACTATATATATAAATATATAATATTGAGTACAAATTTAACTTAATTATATACGAATAAATAAGATTTTTTTATTCAAGATAGTCATAGGTACACTACTAAAAAAGGTCATAATATTATATTTAGACCTCTGATGGAGTATATCCAAATATTCATCTAAATATTTGTATAGCAGTCTAATTCAATAGATCTAATTAAATGGTCCTTTACCGGCTTCTAAGTGCCATAGAAGCCGAGATATAACTGTTGTCATTTTACATCTATGATAGATCGTTACTCTACATACTATACATCGAATGCGAGATTATTGTTTTGACCAAGTGATTACATAGAGGTCATCGGTATATTTTTCCATGAAAACCGTCTAGACTAGAGAGCGCAATGTCAATAAACACCATTCATGATAATTATCTCATCACACAATGAATCTGAGATGAGTTTATAGTGCCAATTCTGTCACCTAAAACATTCGAAAGGGTCATCTAGAGTACAAAATATTGTGCTAATATAATTCGGTCTGAATGCACACTTGGAAACTGCACCCATACAATATACTACTAACTTGAGCGCGGTCGAGGACAAGTTGAGTAAATTTTTGTAAGCTGCGAGGCGTTAGCAAGGAAGAGAGAGAATTTTCGTATAAAGACATATAGATAAAGCTCAATTCTCATTGTATACCTTTGAGAACATTGGAAAACGATTATGACTATGCTTATACTACTCGAACCAGACTAGATTGAGAATTCTTATTCTCTGTGCCTTTCTTAAGTATGACAGATTATAGTTGCAACACATACTATCCTCAAAGATACTATAAGACGAATGACATTGGAGTTAATCTCTCACGTATGAGCTTAAGAATTAAAACATATATGTTACAATCTTATATCACTAAATAGTTAAATAGTTATAGTATATTCTGATCACTTAGATGTATACATGATTCACTTCGAAATTATAACAGAGAGTAATATCATGTATTATTGAGTTCTACGATATTAACTTGTTATATATATTAGACATAGATAAATATTTATATAATAATCACAACACTAATATATATAATATATATATAATTATTATATATATTATATATATATATCTATAATTAATTAATATTATAATAACAAAATTGTAACATTTATTAAAGTCATTTATCCACGCACTATATATTATAGACATAGTGTAACAGACATAGGTAGATAGGATTAATATTGAGAATACTTAATATTATTTATTAGCATAGTGTGTGTTGTTATGTAGCAGTGTAAGCGCGCCAATGCTTGTGTCGTAGTAATTCTATTACTATAGTTTATTTTTTTACATGAAAATCTTTCATATCTTAGTGTCGACAATCAATATCTTAAAGCACTAAAACAAACATGTTATGCTTTATAAATTTTTCAACTTGGATAACGGATAATAGAGTTCGAACTTAGAGCACGAGATATAGTGATATTATCACAAAGTATACGTTATTTATTATACGTACTAAAAATACTGAAAGAACTTGTTTATTCTCGAATATATAAATATCATTTTAAATATCTATAAAAAATGAGAGAAAGGGCCGAATAACCCATTATATTTAAGATAGATTTGATATAATTGTTAATTTATATTAAAAGCAGACCGTGAGAAAATGATTTTTAACTATATATATATTATATATATATATATAAATATAATAATATAATATAATATATATAATCCATATATATATATATATTATATATAATACAATATATAACACTATATACTATATCGCAGTTGAGTGATGTCAGATCACATACGTCAGTTACGCAAAACCCACGTCACATGTATTTCTGGAACGTCACGCATTAAATATCATTTTTCATGCTAATACGTAACATTATACGAACGAAGCTATCCGTTAAATATATATATAATAATATATATATATATATATAATCTATATATATATATTATATATATAATATATATATTAATATATATATATATATAAATTATACTACGTGTTTGTATGCACATTCGATTTAATCTATGATATATATATGAGACTAAATATGAAAATACTACTAGTATAATTCTAATACTTAGATGACGGATTTAATATTTTTGAGACTGAAAACACCATCAGTTTTCCTGACCTGACCTAATCTGTATTGAGTATTATAGTATATCTGCTATTGTTTTTTGAGTTATATTTATTCAAAAATTTAAAGGTATAAGAATTTAAATATATTTAATTCTTTTTTTTAATCACGAAAATGTAGCCTAAATATAAATAAAACTGAAATGCATTATTATAATATATTTTTTTTTATTTTTTTATAATTAAACATACAAGTGTATATTATTAATGCTAGTAGGTATTAAACACACCAAGCATAGTAATAAATAGAAGAAAAAACTTTGTAAACAAATTAATCTCAACGAGATAGTCATATAAGGTTTAAACATAATCCACAGAGAAATTTCCTGTCTGGCTAATACTACTCAAGCTGTCACGTATTTTATAATTAATTGAAAAGCAACAAGTGGGGATGATTTTTTACACTTTTTGTTTAATTTTTTACATTATCCTATGCATCTGATCTGACTATAGCGAAGATAAATTAAATGATATAGCGTATTATCTTATACCGTCTATGTCATATAGAGCGGCAGATACATCTTATCCTCAGAGAGAAAAATAGAGAATCTATTACTCGCGCGAGACACATATATGGAGCGGAATATATTAGTAGACATCGCTATGCTGAATGTCTTATGAGATGAAGAACTACACTTGTCTATTTAGCATATTTTTTCTGTGTAGCTATGAGCCAAGTCAGAGATCAGATAGACTTCTCGACTCCATAGCATGATACTAGATAGGTCACTGAAATAAGACCTAACCTTGATGGATCAAAAATGAAAAGTCTATGGGAGTATTAATAACTTTAAGAGGCTGTAACTTTTTCCTAAAGATAATATGCTATAGATTTATTGAGTTTATTCACTAATTTCCTCTATAAATACATTATTTTTTTAGACAGTATACATGGAGGGGTGACTTGGATTCACTCTTTTAGGTACTAAATCTATATTATCGTAACTCCATCTCAGGGGATAGTAACCTAGTACTGCTAGATTTTCAGGACATTTTTTTATTATTCTATGAAATTGATTGTTTATTTATTATAGATAAGGTATCATTTAAGTCACATATATATATTAGTGATGACAGCTGAATTTTACATCAAACACAAATAATAAATGCATTTATTAATCGCTGAGTTGAGATAGAGTAATTTTGCGGTTTTTTGAGGTCTTCTAATAGAGATTTACACACACATGCGGTGCAGGTTCTATTGTGTTAGATCTCAAAATTTGTGAACAGAAGGACTGAATGCGAGAGACCACGCTATTGAGCGTTAATATCGCCGCGAGCGTGTGACGTGTATTGCACGACTTGTTGCAATAGTAAAACATATAATATCATTCTATAATATACTTATAATTGCTTTAATTTTACTACTATAACTCTATCCTAATACATGTATCTATCAGATCTACTAACATAGATTAGTAACTACTACTACTACATTAACTACTATAATATCATTATTACATAATGATACAATATATATAATAATAATGATTAAATAAATATATGGAGTAGGACACACACTAAGATATATCATCTCCTAATACTCGTATGGAAACACAAATAATTATATATATTAGATCGATAGAGTTAAAAATAAAATCATAATTATAATTCATATATAATAATAAATAATTATTACATAATAATAATATATATAAATATATTTATAATCTATATATATATATAGGTAACTTAATATTAAATTATTATAATAATAAATAGAACTACATTAATAATAACAAATAAATAATAAAAATGTCAAATTAATAAATATAATAATAATAAGAATCTAAACAATAATGGTAATAATAATTATTATTTATATTATTAATTATTAATTATTTTATTATACTAGATTATAGAAACCATATCAATTTTCAATATTATATATTACGAGATGGTGATTTCATTAGTCGTAATCGAATTCATTTAACCAAAGTTGAGAAATTTCTAAACTCTTCAGTGCATGGTACGTTACACTAACTGAACAGATTATCTAGCCTCTGTTTACAGGAGGTACCAGCGTGCGGGACGTAGGAGCCCATAGCACAATATTTACCACTCTCTCCATGCTCAGTTTAAGGCTAACTATACTCAAGTGTATTACACTGAAAATTATATACATCACAATTAAATCCGCATCCTAATTTCATTTCTCAATACACAACAGATTTCAGATAACACTCCACACATCTTGTGCAATCGCTGAAAGATCATAGTGCTGTATTAATGGGTATTTTATCTATCTGCTGTCGAGTATATTGAGATAATTATTTTATTAAAAACATGATAAAAACTATATGAGTTATGCAATATAATCTAAAGGAGAATACATTCTATATACTCAATCCATCAGTCGTGAGTCTATATCTTAAACTGAGAGTTCAATCTCTTACAAAAATACATTTCTGTGTTTATTATTTATTTAGAATTGGTAAAATCCAAGCACTCTGATCAAGTTGTCTCTCTTCGTATAGATAAATTCAGATGGGGCTGGTTCACCCGCCTGACCTATTAAGATGGGCTATACACATAGACATTATCATTAAATTTATGCCATGCCGGGATAACTACTCTCCACTGCCTTTAAGTCTATATATCGAATAATATATCTCTATCACACATCTACTATCTTTATTCGAGAGACAGATACTCATGCTTGACAGAATCGCAACCTCTTAATTACCTTCTTGATAATTTGTAGAGCTATATTTCAGACCAAAACACTGTGTCGAGTGCTACAGCTATTGCTATGGTACTTTGCTCACTCATGAGCATGCATTTAATGGTGTTGCGATATCATGAATCAGTGCTTGTCAGCGGACATTCAAACGAGATGCACTGATTGAAGCTTGACTTGTGACGATTGAAGGTCGCTTGTATATTAGGTTTCTGCAGTCATGAATAAGATAACTTTTTGGTTGCATGTCCTGTAGTCGCTCGTGTCATAAATATAGTTGCTAAATGTCTTCATGTAATTTTAGCTCACCCTTTGCCGGTTGATCTGTAAGAAGCGGTTATTCGATATCCATATTACTGAGATAGCTTGAGACTAATCCATAAATATATATATAATATGTAGTTTTTAAACCTTATACTAAGTATATAAAATATACATGTTAACATACTGGTACATATATATTTAAACCATTTTATTAGAACTCATCAATTTTTATGAGTAGCATAATCTTGAAGTGTTATGGTAAGCTAAATGAGTCCAATATTTTAAAGATTTTCTTAGTATTTATTTCATTAGCCTTTATATTAAAGTATAATAGAAATACCTATTTATTGCAAAGTCAGTATCATATACGATGAGTGAGGATACTCATATGATCACACTATGAACAATTGACAATAACGAACCGAGTTTGAGCCATACATTGCTAGTTGAGTTTTTGAAACTATTTCTGTTAATTAAAACTTTTGAGTAGCGCAGTAGACACAGCGCTAGTAAAATATCTTCGACTTAAACTGCATATAGGCAACCACAAAGTAAGGAGAGAGGATGTAGCAGACATACCATAGAATATAAAGATCACATCGTACTTAAAGCAATAGAAACGTAAAATGTAGACACTATTCCATAATTTGATATACTGAATTTCTTATCCTGTATAATTTCTATATTTTATTTAATAAAGTACATATAATTGGGTAATCTCATATACAGATTTTTAAATATGCTGACATAGTTTTATTTAAGAGATATCTCGCATATATATTCGAGTTATATTTACCAAAAATCGTCGCTATATCTTTCGATTCAAACTGCAAATCAGTGTAGTAGTTTTGCCTCTATCAGTATTAGTATCAAATATATTTCCTGATTAAGCAGATAATATTTTTCGACCATGTCAATTAGATCCGTGCAGGAGAATAAGATTACGTGTAGACGATTGCGTTCTACTCTTTTGTTGAAGTTGAGAGACATAGATCAGAGAATGAATATCTTACGTAAGAGAGTTTACCAGTGGTAAAGATCAATAGTAACTACGTCGTTACCACTCTATGAGTTGAGTATATCACATGAATGGAAACTGGTGAGCGACTACGTGTTTGCGCATTCTTTGATCCGGCGCCTGGTCCAACGTGATATTGCTCCACTCTATATAATGAGACATAGGTAAATCGTCAGAATAATTAATACTCAATTAACTCTTACTGATAAGCCATATATTTGACACTACACTAATGAAATTGAAAAGCTAAACACGAAATAAATAGGAACATTTATAACTTCTTTCTATTATTAGATCGAATACTAAAACGTCATTATCGCGGTATTTATAATATATTGTTAGAAGATAAATGTTTAGGATATCATATAATCAATGCCTTCTCATATATCTATTAATTGTTGATTTTTTATAAAATATATATAACCTATCTATGAGTGTGCACACTCTATATAAGTAGGTTCCATATCATGCGGACTCGTTTAGCGCGACGCGCCGCTTCTCGGGAGCTCAAATGTCGCTACCATCTTTTTGCCTCCCCGCAAGACTGATGTTCACAAGGACTATAGAACTATTATATAACAAGTATTCTCAGACTGGTCATTACCCATAGTAGAATGCCATCATACATTAAGTAATAATGATACTATATTAGATACTACACAAGTTTTTTCACCACAGCAATAGTCAGAATTTTTATCAATCTATAGCATCACTTTTATTTGGGTTATTGAGTAAAATGAAAAAGATTGAACAGATATTTTTTATCCTATGTGATTTATATATATAATAACAAGAAATCAATAATAAAAATTAAGGGTAAATTTAAAATCATATTGATATATTTGAATTGTAGGAATTTTGATATATATGTACTTTTTAGAGATACCACATTTTGACTTTTTTTCTATAATTATCAATAGTCTTGGAGATTTTTCTATTAGGATAACATAGGAGTATTTAAAAAAACAAATAATAATGAGCACGAGTTTTGGACTTACTAGATAATACTTGAAAATTTATCAGTTCCAGGAGCTTCTATATACTATCTATTACAAATTAAATTTTCAAAAGCGTATTAATAGTTAGAAAAGATACATACCTTCACCATATACGATATCAATCATTTCGTTCGGTACTCAAGGAGTGCCTTGCCTCTCTACAAATTTTGATTCACACCTCCACATATAGATATATAACTCATCATCCACCAGTAACTACATCTAACTGTACTTTTTAGAGTCTTCCGCTGAGAGAGCTACACATATCTAGGATAGACGAAACCATGTAATTAATAATAGACAGTGACATTTTAATCTATTCTCTAATCACTTATATTATCACCACATGAAAGATGTCTATGGGAAATCTATGTATCTACATTATTTCTTGAGCACTGCGTAAATATAGTTAACAAATTAATATCAACAGTATATATATACAATCATATATGATAGCAAGTATTAAATCTAGTAAATTGGAACCATCTATAAATAGCACATATTATAGTAATATTATTGAAATGATCATCAATATCAGAGCATAAATTATAAGAAGAAGATAAGACGTAACTTGATACTATAGCGTATAGATGCATTATGCATTATTGGGATTAATCCCCCTGTAACCTTATCTAAAAATAAGAAAATTACATGAATTTTAAATAGATAGTAGCATCTACAAGAGATCACAGAAAAACATACACCAGATAAACGACGTTTTTAAAATAAAATAACAGATCAGAATAAAGCTTGACGTATTGGCTATTTTAATGAGGGTCAAAATATGGTATATGAGCTGAAATATTAAGAAAATCTATATGCACATATAATATATACAGCAAATACTGCTCCTCCTTCACCATAGTAATATGATAGGGCTGAGGGTAAAAATGGATATGTTGTATGTTCCAAAAGATTACCAGGTTTGTGCGAAGAGACAAAACGTTCTAGGAGCTTAACCAAATCCTTATGCCTCCTGTATAGCTATTCAGTATTTGACACCGAGTATTGCTATTAGTACAAGTACATATAACATTAAACCTCTTAATTAAAACAAAGCATTGACTTAATTACAATCACTATATATACGTATATTTTAACTGAATATATAATATATTTTATATTGGGTAGCTTACTGCATATAAACGTAGATTTACTCATGATAAATTTATCTATCATATATATTTTCTACTAGTACACTGAAGTATATACCAACCAGGGCGTTAATATTGCGTTTTATTTTTAGCACTTTATTTTTTTAAAGTATTTATAAAAAAAAGAATTAGCTAATCAATTTTTTTCCATATATATGCACTTTCAAAATTTAGTATCAATATTATAGGTTGGAATATCAGCATATCAATAAACTGGAATACAACCCATATTTGAACTATTTATACTCTTAATTATGTATAAGGTATTAGACTATATTCCTCCGTACGTGCTTCTTCCACTACGACACTCTACTTAAGGAGATAAGTGTCACAAGATACAAATATTGTTAAACAAACACCAATAGTATTGGCAGCAGTGAGATAAGTTCGATGTTATAGATGAACTGTTTTCTATATTCATGATAATTAGCTGTAAATCCTTAATATTCATTCCCAAATCGATATATATACATTTATACCAATCTACACTATAGTATGATCAAATATATTTTGATCAATAAATAAACCAATTTTTAATTATATATCTTATTTTTAATTTGATTTATTTCTCAAATAACCACTATATATATATAATAATACTATATATATACATGTATGCTCGGTAACAGTAAACAGCTTGAACCATCTAAATTATATTTTTTATAGATCTGTGAGTAAAATCACAATAATCGAGTATCTGATTTAATTGATTCCCTGACATTCGTTGCTAAAAACTGTTATATTGAAAAATTTCTGGATACGAGCGTAGCTAAAATGACAAAAATGAGGAATAAACTGAGCCGTGACATTTATGAATAGTACCATCGTAGTTAGATGTTATTCTACTAACTATATACTATCATACAAATCGTGAGGAGTTATACACACCAACAGCATAGAGCCTCATGAATTCTATTTATAGAACAAATCACAAACTAAATTATTAATAAAGCATCCTATGACACTAATATATTGAATATATATCCTACAAATATAAATCACTGAGAGTAATTATTATTTTGGAATATTATTTCTAATCTAATAACACAGTCACTGTCTATACTTAACAATAAAGAAAGTTAAATTATTATTACAAATATATTCTTAATTAATATATCATTTTTTTACCAATACTATATTTTAATCAATAGGGGTAGTTTTATAGTTCGATGACAAGATCTATTATAAAAATAAGCCTTGACAATTCTTTATAAAATATAGTTATGTAAGAAATTTCTATTTAACCCAACTTATTGCAATAGTAGCTTTGGCGATGGTATATATATAGCTTATTGATTAAATATATAACATAATAATTGTATAATAATTAGTGCTTATCTATTATACGATAATAAATATATATATATATTCCATATATATATATATCATATACTTATATATAATATGTATACTATCATTATATATCATATATAAATATATATATATATATAATATAATATATTATATATAAATATTTTAATATTATTATTTAAGCCTAAATATTTATTTTTTATTCTATTAATTTAATCTATATATATATATATATATATATATATATATATATATATTATATATATATATTAATATATATATATATATTATATATAAAATATATATATACTAAATTATATTACTATATATATTATATATTTATATTATTATATATATATATATCATATATATATTCTATTAACTACTATATATATATATATATATAATATTATATGAATATTTGTTTTATATGCTTCATGACTGAGAGATATTTGAGCTTATTCATATATATTTTATGTTTACATCATGAGCGCGTTACCTAACTGAAATAATCAAGAATAACCTGAAATATCGATATGGTATTCATGTAAAAATGTAAGCTGTAAGTTGGTATATATTACTAATATTTGACAACATTTTCCATTATAATAAAAAAATTGTAACAGTAATTAAAAAATCTGTAAGTGTTACAAAGAAATTGGACTGAAATAAAATAGCAACATAATCACAATCAGAGCCTGCATAACGGGTAGATAATTATTCTCTATATCAATATCTAGACGAATATCTTTCATAGTGGTCTATCAAATATCGCAATGCCATAGTATCTAGAAATATTGAATCTCTATGTCCGCGCGCCAGACATGTGAGACTATTACACTTTCATTGAAAATTCATCTAGCAGTGCACGTAATTAGTGTATTCTTGAGAGGGACAGTTCTTCGAACGTAAGTTCCTATCCCATAATATAAAATCATTTTGAGAGAGCTGCGAGGTATGTCATGATCTTTGAAGATATTATAGATCTATCCAGTGACTAAGAAACTACACTAACAATAGCAATCATTTGGTTTTATTAGATATAATATAGCTGAATAGCCTTCTTTATTGAGATTTCCCTGTGCACTGAAGATATCACTTGTTATGTTTTCATCAAAATACGTGCAATATGCATAATGTTGCACTACCTTCAATAGATTTCACAGATTAACGGACGTAGTTCTTTTTGTTTACTTTTTTGTGTGTGTTGTAGATCTGTCATGAAATGACCCAGTTGTAGTTCTGTATTATTACTACTACTACCCTTGAGTGGACTGTAAAGTCTTATGAATTAGGTTTAGTCTGTGTTCTGTAGTTGTAGTTCGGTACTACTACTACACAAAATGATAGGAAAGGAGATAAACCTGAAATGAAGTTGGACATTTGTTAATTTCAATTCAATCGTCAAAATACGGCATTACAGTTGAAAAATTCGCACAAATCACGAATGTCCACAATACATCTAGTGCTGTCAAAATCATATCCTACGCACTCACAACACGCGCAGAGTATGCTGGCAAAACATATATCATAGGCTAGTATATGCATCTAATAAAATATGAACACGTTGATCGAGAGAGCGCACAATAATTTTTCTCACACTTACTTGAATATATGCGCGAGAGCACGAGAGAGAAGACTAATAGTCCATGATTAATATCTATATTTCTTGTTTACTCTTAGAGTTCCCACAAATCTCTGGGAATAATTGTCCCAGGTTTTAAAACAATACATGAAATTTAAATAAGTTTAATTGTAACATTTGTTTGTTTTTTTGTATATCGGTCTACATTTAGTTTTCAAATAATCATTGAGAACTCTTTCATAAGATCATACTTAAATATGCAGAATTTCTAATTTTTTTTTTAAATATGGAGCATTAAAAATCTATCTTACGCATATGTCTTCTAGATTATATAAAAATTCTTATGATATTATTATTATTACTTTGACGATCCGAGTCATCACTATATCTCAGCCTACATAATAAATATGCACAAAATCCAGAGATACCTTACAGCGTTGTCACAGCTCGGAGGTATTACCTTGTATAACCATAATCTCTATACTAATCACGTACTCTTAATAGATTTGCTGATCTAAATCAATCTGGTTATATATTATATATTATTATATATATATTAATTATTATATATATATATATATGTGAGCGTCGGTCCAGCTTCCAAAGACATAAGGTATGAGGGGGTACAGACGAGAAAATTTTTAATAGAGCTTATATATTATTATATATATATATATAATGGAAGACTAGTACTGGGTGATCCTATAGTCCTACCAACTAGATAAATGATATAGATTTATCTATTTATACCTTTAAATACTTATATTTATTATATTAATTTTCTCTTATATATATATACAATTTATATAATATGAGAAATGATATAAATTAACCGTTATTAGTTTTTATTCAGTTGTTAATTTATATATTACATAAAGTTATTATATTAAACAGTATCTCGTGTAGTATTGATTTGTTTAATATTCAAATAATATATTAAATATCATATAGTATATAATTAAGCGAAACAATGATTAATCATGAGCAATTTTTTGAGAGGCAATTTGCCAACCGTTATTACAGTAACTTTAACTATTAGCAATATTATAACGAGCGCATATATTAGTAATTATTTATACGAAAGTATATATACTATCTAAATATACAAAATATATTTTATAACAAATTATTAAATTTCGAATCCATTTGTTTTTGCACGTGGTGTATTTATTTGATAGTGTATAATTTTCTCAAATGATTTAACTTATGGAGAGACTTCGAGTCACCAGGGTATGCTATTATAGCGTCGACCACACACAGAAAGACACGACTTATATATTCTAAATTATATAGGAATTGATAGAAGTGAAGTACGAAGATAGATTGAGTAAAGTGAGAGAATCGAAACCTATCATGTAGTGTATTAAATGGACTAGTCATAGGTATAGAGATCTTAAATCTAATAACAAGGAATAGACTATACCGAGATTGTTATAGAACAGATTAGTTAATGTGACGCAACATTGAATTACATGAAAGTTTCACTTTGATATGTCACTGTATGGTCAAGCAACGACCCGAGGATTCTAGCGGAGATCACTCTCTATGTAATAAATAAAGCTTTATAGACAGCTCGAATCAGTAAAATTTAAGTATTACATAGGACGCACTACGGTAAACGGACATGTGTAACTACGATTACATATATACTTAGACCTATAAATATACATGGGCTATTGGAGTAATATAGCCTCAAATTTTCGATTCATTGTCAGGGTATGACTATGAGGTTGCTATTGTGTTATGTACCATCTGAGATTACAAGCAGAGTAATGAACTCTTCAGGCGTCCATGCGACTGAGTGCACCATCACATATACAGGTGGTTTCCTAGTCGGTTCGTCCATACTCTTGTGTACGTGACTTTTCCTGTGTTGTAGGACTACATGCAACATAAATAATGGCCGCGTACTTGTAGCGAGACGTGATTTGAAGACTTAGGGCAGGTGAGATAAGCTCTTCAGGGCGTCTTGAGTTAGTACATTTTCGGTATCGAAGACATCATTACTGTATTAGATAAAAATATTATTTAGCGATTGCGTGCTATGGCTGAAGTTGTTCTACCTCTCGCACATGTCCCAATGTTGCGAGAAAGAGGACCTCGAGTGGCGTGGAAGGTCTTGATGTTAATGCATAGTGATCCGAGGTGAGTAGAGTTGGATTTTGATCCCATCCATTAAGATGAGGCATCAGGTATTCCTATCTGAGATATTACAATGGATAGAGCATAGTATTACCGTAAAACAGTACACAATAGTCACATCATGATGAGGATATACACCTCATTAGCACAACTAAACTTATCAACATCTTCACCTTAATCTATACCGACCCACGGCTTTTCATTTGTCGCAAAGATCACTCATTACAATGTTCTTATATAACCCCTCTATATATTAGGGGAGTTTTCGAGATAGAGATATAGCCTCATATTGAGAGAGCTTTAGAGTAATACAGTAGGTAGTAATGGCCGCGAGGGAATATAGTTATGCTCCGCAGTTGATCATATAAATCCTACATCACGCACTCGGTGTCTTGTATAGTACTCGTAGTAGTGAACCTTCCGTAGTCGTGAAAAATGCTTGGTCGTTGATCTGCAGTGTCGTGTAGTCCGTGTAGTGTGAGTGTCATGTGAGCGAGTAGTAGTATGTGTTAGATGTGGTCTGCTGGTGGATGTGTGTGCTGTAAGCGACTACTTCTATATACTGTTCAAGACTCCTCAGTTCTAATCATAACGTCAGTTGGCATAATGGAATCTAAGAAAGCGTTTTCTCTTGCAGTTCTTGAAGCGTCAATCATGCTATCGGGTCAGTGACAAGGAGAATACGTCAGTCCTGTACACGTAATTATGCTCTCTTACAGTGCGACACGAATGTAGTACTATGTTGAGGTCTTCTATGTTTTTATAAAAGTGGAAAGCAAGATGAGTGCGAGATAAGGAGTCGCCACGATACAGCTTGGCAACTATATTCATGCAAGGAACTAACATTAATGTTATGAAGAGCTTGTACTTCGACTATATCATGTCTCTTCATTTTAATTTAGCACTATATATGAGATAGCTGAATTTTATACTAAAATGGATATAGATCAATATTGCCAGAACTTTGTTCAAATAACTAATATTTTATCTCAGTTACAATATTTAATTAGTAGGTATAATAATACTACAGATACACCCTACCTCACAGCTAATATTATAGAATAGTATACTAAGTTCACCAATATGAATAGGCTTATTATTATAGAGACAGCAATAAAGAGAATATAACAAGTATACACACATACTGAACTAATAAGCACTATATCAGTAATATTACCATAATCATTATTATTACATAAATTTGCTTTCAGTATATTATATTACTTATATGGCATTATATATTTCCGATACATCGACGCAACATTTCCTATAGATGTGAGTATATGCCAAGAGTTTCTTATTATTCTTATAACACCAAATAAATGCAGGTATATCATACCCACTAAGAGAGTTGAGACGGACAGAAATAAAAACAACCATAGAAGTAATAAAACAGGAATTCTGGAACTAAAAGACAGTGTGAAAGTGGAATTATAGACAATATATCATCCACGACTTTAATCAGGTGACACTTCTAATAGTCATAATCAATAATTACCTTAATATATATTATAATAAATTATGATGAATTACGATAAATTTGAAAAATGACATCATGTATATTACTATATGGTATATTTATTACAATATTATAATATAATTATTGAACTGAGATTGTACATACTAATAGTCATTTATATATAACTACAATTGTGCTGCCCTACATATGCAGTTAACTTCTAACATGATGAGTCCAAGTCATTACACTGAAAAAAACATATTAATAAATAATATCACCTAACATAAACAAATTTCAAATATATATATACATTTAAAAATAGCATTGTAATAAAATTGGTTATGACAACAAAATAAGAGCTATATACCGTCATTCAACTCACTTTGATTGAAAGTAAGTACTTGCGTGAGTATAAAACTAACTGAAATCTCACGTTTATACAAATCTACCTATAAGTGATATTCTATATAATACAATATATTATCAGTACTAATGATCCAGGTAGTCATTCTTGTACTACGCACTAAGCCGGACTTTGGGTCAATAGCTTACATGAATATAATCTGATCTCCAATTTGATAGATAGAAAGGAGCCTTGTTGACATATAATCAATATAAAGAGATATATCTAATTTTTTACATTTTTCCGCTCAGATAGATGAGAAAGGAGTGGCAAATTTTAATGGGGCCATTAACTCTATATATATATATGTTTAGTAAACATGGATCAGCTAGATTTTCTTAACTTACAGAATAGAATTTACACACTGAGCAAGAAACTATTTATATTCATTCGGAGATTTACAATATGATGTTAAACATGATTATTCAAGACATCTTAATATCAACCTCCAGTACAAGAATAGTATAGGATATATTATCGACTGCTATATATATATATATATATATATACATCATATCTACAGAAATGCATAAAGTCAATATATAAATATTTGAATACTTTCTACTATAATCTATAATATATATATACCAATATAATACATACCTATTTGGGTAGGCTAAATTCTTATTTGAAATTATGTTCGCAAATAATGCAAGAGAACTCCCATTTACTCTACTCTAGTAATTTACATTACACCTTTTTCATAATAAAAAATAAAAAAGTTGATATTTAAAAGTTTTCTGAAAATTTCCTAAGTTCCAAAAAAATTCTAAAAAATGCAAAATACAAATAATAATAAATGACATTAAATTAATTGATGGAATCTTCGGAGACAAGAAATATTCACATTTTGAACTTTTTGTTATTGCCTTTTCCAGATAAGAGAAAAGAGAGAGATGAGAGAGAGAGAAGAGAGAGAGAGAGAGAGAAGAGAAAGACGAGAGAGAGAGAGGAGAGAGAGAAGGAAGAGAAAGAAGCAGAAAGAGCACAGAGAGAGAGAGAGAGCACCAATAGAGATGAAGATTATTAATTAAATCAACTGAGTAGAAAACGGCACAACTATAATGTCTTTCGTTAACACCAAATAACTTTAAGTAACCAAAAAGAATACTCAAATAAAGTATATCCTCACAGACGAATCCTCCACTTCATTACTCCACCTATGTATTTGAGCGTTGCCTGCCCACATAATCGTGTTGTGCGGTTCGATTTTAATGCTCATTTTGAGGTGCGGTTGTGAGTACATCACACAATTTCCAGGGTCCCGCGGTGTTACCTGTGATAAATGTGCAGACGATCTCCTGGTGGTGTTGGATGCCGAAAATTTCGGCACGCGGCGAACCTCTACTCTGATTTACTCTCCATGTTTTATTGTTATATATATATATATATCATATATATATATTTACATATAATATATATATACAGTACTATACATAATATATATATATATATATATACTAACTATATATATATATTATATATATTTTATATATATATACTTACTATTAATTTATATATATAATATTTTATTATATTACTGACAAAGTTCACTTATAACGACGCACGCCCACACACGAACGGAAGCTCGATCAAAAAAAAATTTTCACAGGTGCATCTATGATACATAATGAAATAAATGGCTCGGGTCGAAATGGAAATTTTTTTTTTTTTTATAAACCATGTTTTTGGATGAAAATTAGGTTAGGTTAGGTTAGGTTAGGATTTGGTTAGGTCTTGGTAGTTAGGTAACTGGTTAATTAGGCACTTAGGTCTTGGTTAGTTGGTCGGTCAGGTCATCTAGGTCAGGTCAGGAAAAAATTCATATATTCGAGCTCATCTAAAAAACTACATCTATTTATTGGATAATCATAGATCTAGGACAACCCCGGCTCCAGACATAACTTACAATTTTTTTTCCCACGGTGGCATTGATCCGAGCCTCCCCGTAAGTCCAGTTATTTATGCATTGGTGACTTAAGTAACTTCTTATCATATTTGTCAGCTATCCTAATATTTTATATATTATTAATTTATAGGTTATATATATATATAATTAATATTAATACTTAATATAATAAAATATATTATAATATAAAATTATATATATATTAACCAGAAACTACAATTTTAACCCTCCAGATTCTCCAAAAATAATTAAGGATCCCATGGGAAAACCTACACCCTCACCCTCACTCACCTACCTCACCCTCACCCCTCACCTTTTCTCTACAGAATATAGTACGTATCTATCTATTTGATAATTTTTCCATCTTTCAATTATAAAAAGGGAATAAAAAAGATTTATAAACTTTAATAACAATATAAGGATATTCTAAAAAAATACTCACGGTTCGCTTCATCTTTGGTCAATGGTGATTTTATCTCCGACAAGTGAACCCAAATCAAGATTGTACAATTCTTCGGTCAATGCGATCACATCTGCGTCTGTGGCTCCTCCTCACACCTATATAATATAATAATTATGATTATTTATATATTATATATTATTTATTCATTACCTTAATTAATTATATTATTAACTAATTTTATTATATTATTATTATTATTACATTCAATAATCAATTATTATTAAATTATGATTATTAATATATTATATATTTATTAAATATATTCTTATATATTTTACTTTACTATTATTATTATATTATTATATTATTATTATTAATAATATCTATTATATATTATTCTTATTATTATCTTCTTTAATTCTTATTCCTAGATCATTAATTATCATTACACTAATATTATATTATTTATTTTATTATTATAACTTTAATTTATATGTAGGCATATAGTTAGTAGTAGTACAGGTATTGATTTTATAAGACTTTTTCCTTTAGTAATGATACACCTCTGACACTCTGAAACTATATATCATCGCAGCAGTCATAGTTACCTTCACAGGCACTATTGCACTGGCAAGGTTTACTTGACGAATAGGTCTCTCCACATCTGTCTTGACATGATAAGCAAAGGCTATTCATAGTCCCGAGCAACAATCGAGCTAAAAAAATCTTCGCAGTTGATTATTACACCACACAAAGGAAAGCCAACAATTGCTAAACTGCACGAAGCAGAGGGATTTCCACAATCTGTCGCTACAAGAAGCTAAGAATTTGGGAGGGATAAACGTTGATCTGATGGAGGCTATAATAATAATAATAAAATGATTCCATAGAATAACCATTGTTTTAGTTGTCCGGGATCGATTTGTGCCTTATAAGGCAGGTCTTTATTTATCAGTTAGGCTTAAAACTACAGATAGGATACTGTGAGAGGGTTTGTATTGTTAAAATTAAAACCACCAACTAAGTTGACAGAAAAGTTGTATGATTAGTTATCCAAGTGAGTTTCCAAACCAGTCAGTGAATTGTTGGCACAGAAGATGGAATAAATTTAAAAGTCTGTAATGATTACTAAGATGGCATGAAAAGTTAATTGTAGCTGTGCAGTGAATTAACATCATTGGTAATTGAATGGTTTATCTTAAGGATCCCGTGGAAACGGGCACGATTGTGGGGACCATAGTGTAAACTTGTGATGGCCAATAAAGAACTCTAATTTGAAAGAATCAGACTTAGTATTGAAGGATCTAGTTCAGGAGTGCGGACTCTGACAGAATGCGTTTCAATGGGAAGGATCAGCGAGCGATCTGGTCATCTCGGCCAAGGATACTGAATTTCTCCGGAAAGGGACAGTAGTGATTGATATTGAGATCCTATTGGGACGAATTAGACGGCGTTTCTTCTCCCTGAAGACATTCGCATGCAGGGAAAGTGCTCTTGCTTTTGCGGATCACAATTAGAAGGTTAATTTGTAGTAGTGTATATATTGTAGCATTGTCTTGTTATTTTAATTGGTCATGTTTTGGGAGGTTATATTAGGTTAGTTGTAGGTCTGTAATTTTACTGTTAAGAACAGTGCAATGAATATAAATCATTTGTTAACCCGTAGTAGTTTTTAAACCTCTTTAAGAAGAAGAAGAACTCGTTAGATATCACTCCTCAGCTTCTTATATTGGTGGTTTGTAGGGCTTTGTGGAGTGAGAGGCTATTTTGGCGCTTCCATTGGTTTGCAGAGTCAGAGACGATTTTATGTATTTCTTCCTTTATAGAAATTGGATATTCAATCTGTGAGGGGGAGTCGTCTGAGAGGGTTTGCATTGTTAAAATAAAAACTACCAACTAAATTAATAGAAAAGAGGTATGCTATATTATTCAAATAAGTTTCAAAAACAGTCAGTGAATGGTACGCACAGAAGATGAAATAAAGTTAAAAGTCTGTAAGGATTACTAAGATGGTGGGAAAAGTTAAATGTAGTTGTGATGTAAATTAACATTGTCAGAAATTGAATGGTTTATCTTAAGGACTCCGTGGAGACGGATAAGTATAGTTATGGTCATAAACATCGGAAATAGAAATTGTGATTTAAATTTGCTTTTTGTTTTATGAGAATTACCAGTTAAAGTGTTAGTGACTTGTAATATTTATATTATTGTTATTATGATTAATTGTTTGTAATACTTAATGACTATTGTAATTGTTGTAGACACGAATGTGAGGAAAATTGTTCAAGCTTGTGATCATCAGTGAAGAACCTTAACTTGAAAGGATCAGACTTAGTATTGACGGATCTAGTTCAGAAGTGAATACTAGGACAGCGGGTGATTCAGTGAGAATGATAGGCGAGCGATTTGGTCATCTCGGCCAAGGATATTGAATGATCCGGCAAGGGACAGTAGTTACTGATGTTGAGATCCTGGTGGAATGAGGTATATGGGGCCTCTTCCCCCTGAAGATGTTCTCTGGCATGGAAATCGCTCTTGTTCTTACGGAACACAGTTTAAGGGTTAATTTGTAGTATTGTATATATTGGTATATTTTCTTATTTTAAATGGTCATGTTTTATTAGGTTATATTAAGTTAGTTATAGATCTGTAATTTTACTGTTAAGAACATTACAATGATTATTAAAAAATTTTTGTTAACCCGTGGTAGTTTTTAGACCTCTTTACGAAGAAGAACTCGTTAGATATCTCTCCCTCAACCCTTTACAACACATTTTCACATCTGTATAAACTTGAAAATTGAAGCACCTTTTCAAAGATTTGCATAATAAGCTTAGCATGCTAGATTTACAACAAATCTGAATAGCATAGAGGCAAGCGTTCGTCAGTTATACGTTAGACTTTACAATGGTTAGCATGATCTGCTCGTATACAACAAGTTTGTAACTGATATTGTGTCATATTGATAGATACGGTAGGTTTAGGGTAGGTCTGGTTAGATTAGGTTTTATGGATATGTACAGTTTTTGTGTTAGGTTTTGATGTTGTTATGTAGAGCAATAAAGTTATATTTTCTCTAAAGAAACTTTACTTTCATATTTTGTTTGTTAAGTTTTTATTTTTTCATAAATTTATTTTGAATTTATTGTTAATGTTTTCAAGTTTTTATTTTTTCTAAGTTTTATTTTAATTTTTTTAGAAAACATGTTTAAATGTATATTTTATATTTTTGTTAAGTTTGTCATGTTTATAACGTAAAAAAGATTAAGACCTCACTTAACTTGCTAGAAGATTGTGCGACCTTAATATCAGAATCATTTAGTCTCAAAAGTTGACTCTCGAGATGGCTGATTGGTGATAGAACATGCAATAGTTTTTTTCTCTTCCCGTGTACACTGTACATGTGTGGCTTCACAGCAAGTGATATGATGGATGTTGATAACCCTGAACCTTGCGAAAAGAAAACGATTAAATTTGCAGATCAAACCTGCATTAAGGACGAAGAAAATCCAACCATAGAGAAATAAAATAAGAGCAATCTTGGCAAAGAATTTGAGCCACGTAGCTATAATCAAGATTCGGTTATTGATGTGGGATTCAACGATCAACTTGATATATTTTTTGTCAAAGAAGAGATACTATCTGAGAAAATACGGAAACGAGGCTACGCGACTTAAGAAAGCTTTTATTTTGCTCAGAAGAGTCTAACCAATGATAATGATTAGGATAAAGATATTGTTAGACTGGCCTAGAATAATACTAATGTTGATAGTAGTGATAGTGATGATGATAACAATAATAATAACACCCCCTCCTTGATTAGGGCTCTGCACGTGAGTGGTGTGGTGGCGACATCTGTAAAAAAAACTCTTCCCATCCCCCCGTTATCTATTTATCTATCCTTTGAGTAATATTTGAATCTATATTTATATATTTATCTATAATTTTAATTATATTTGAATCTTCATGTTATCCAAATATAACATAAAAATAAGTTCTTTAAATACAAAGATCATGGTGAGGTGGTTCTTTTTATTAGATATTAATATTATATTAACCCAAAAGCAATAATGCAAACAACCCACTCCACTCCTCCTACCCTTCCATGATCTATTGATCTATTGATTTAAGCAATATTTTGTCTTCATTTATGAATAATCATAACATAAAAATAAGTTTTTCGTACAAAAATATTATGAGAAAGTGATAATTTTTATTAAAAATTCATATTTTATTGGTCCTAAAAGAGTAAAGTAATAGCTCAAACCATCCACCTAACCCCTCCTACCACTTCATATTCTATTGATTTATTGGTTCATGACATACATATAACAGTATTTATTTTAACACAAACATATTTTTTAAACATAACAATTAACATAACAATTATTTAACTAAACGTACCAAAATTCGTATGATCTTGGCTATCTAACATGAGGAATTAAGAATAAATGCTATTATAAACAGTCACCTATTTTATCACTAGTAACAACCCTAATATTATCTAGAAAAACTTAACCTAACCCTACTTTTTTCTGTCATTTCTATAACTTGTTAATGTTAATTTAATATTATCAATGTAATATATAAAAAAAAAAAACATAAAATTTATTATAACATAACCTTGTTAGCATACTGAAGTACGAATAAAGGCAAACATAACAAAGTTTTTGCTTTTCAATATATACTACCATATTAATATCTAACAATTCTTTACATAACCTAACCTATCTGACCTACTGAACTATGAATAAACGAAAACATTAACAAAGTTTCCTACCTATCATGGTAATAACCTTACGTAAAAAGTTATCATTTTTTAATCCTCTAGCATTTACCTGACAAAATTTAACATAACCAAACATAACTATCTAAAATGCTGAACTATGAATAACTGCTAACATAATCAAAGTTTTTTACCTATCAAAGAAGCTAGCATAACAATACCTGGTCTAATCTAAGTATATAATATACCATAAGTATGAATGAATGTTAATATTAACAAGATTGCGTCATTATCAATTTAAATAGCATAACAATACGCAACCTAGCCTAACAACATAACTTAACATTACCTGACATATCTAACATACGGAACCACGAGTAAATGCCAACTTTCCTTAAGTTCCGAACATATCAATATTGTTAAAACAAACTGTATTCACTAATCTAACAAAGTATCTGAACATGTATTCCTTAAATCATCGTAACCATCCAAAACTGAGCATCACCCTACATATATATAAAATAATAAACTATGAAAAAATGCTAACATCAGCACTAGCATTTTAAACTATGAATAAGCTCTAACATTATCAAAGTTCTCATCCTAAGTAAGATGATACCTAACCTAACATCACCAAAAAAAATTTAAACTAGCCCTATTATTTGTATCATATCATAAGGAGATAACATAGGAATATCTAACAAAACAACATTTCTCAACAAAACTAGTATAACCTAACATATCTAACCTACTAAACTACAAATAAATGTTAACATAAACAAAGTTCCGACCTTTTGATGGCACTTTAATAAAAAATATTGAAACTTTTTAAACCTTTAGTATTTACCTAACATAGCAGTTGCACATATTCCAAAGCACATGCATTCATTACCCAATCTTCATGTATCACATGTATGACTATTTCAACGACGTCATACATTGTATTTCGTTTTTCGTTTAAATATTAACTTAACTTTGTTTTGTTTTAAGCTGACACATTCATATTTTAAATATGTTTTCTTTCCAGACTGTATTATTACTAATTTTTATACTTTTCTTTTGAATTAACTAATTTTTGTTAATTTAAATTTTTTTAATGCTTTCGTGCTTCATTGTTAAATAATAAAAAGCTTTTAAAAAAGTTGACCCTAAAGCAGTAAAGCAGTAAGTCAAACATTCTACCCCCACCCCTTCCATGCATTCATAATCGATTGATCTATTTCATTAGAGTTAATAAATTGCATTTAAACTAAACATTTCCGCCTTACTACGATGTTTTATACAAATAAATTATTTTTATGTACTGTGTGTATACATAAAATGAAGGCTCAAATATGACTTAGAGCAATAGATCAAGGGATGTTAAATTTTGTTAGATATTACTATGTTATCTGATAATGATATGACAGAAAAAGGTATGCCAGGTTAAGTTTTGTTGGATAATGTTAGAACAGGTATCTTTGTTAGGTAGAGACCTTTGATAATGTTAACATTCATTCATAACTCAAAATTTTAGTGCCTTTGATAGGTAGGAGACTTTGCTGATGTTAGCATTTATTCATAGTTTATTATGTTAGATATGTAGAGCAATTCTCAGTCTTGTTAGGTCATGATGATTTAAGGTATACGTGGTCAGCTACTTGGTTAGGTTAGGAAATGTAGTTTATGTTAACACTCTTGATATGTACGGAACTTGAGAAACATTGGCATTTATTCGTGGTTCTTGTATGTTACATACATCAGATATGTTAAGTTAGGTTGCAAAGCTAGGTAAAGCATTGTTATATTATCTGAATTGATAATGACGCAACCTTGTCAATGTTAACATTTATTCATACCCAACGTATGTTATGTTCTTAGATTAAATCAGGTTTTGTTATGCTAGCTATATTGATAAGTTAAAAATTTTGTTTATGTTAGTAGTTATTCGGTATGTTAGATAGATTGGTTTGGTTATGTTAAATTTTGTTAGATAATGCTAGGTTAGTTACCATGATGGGTAGGAAACTATGCAAATGTTGGCATTTATTCATAATTTAGTAAGTTAGATAGGTTAGGTTATGTGAAGTATTATTAGATATTACTATATTAGCATAAATTGATAAGCAAAATGTTTGCTTTGTTAGCATTTAGTATGTTAATTTTGTTTAATATGTTCAGTATGTTAACTAGGTTATGTTATGATTAGTTTTTTTTAGGTTCTGTTAGAATATCTTATGTTAATTTTTAATTAACATTGACATGCTATAGAAATAACAGAAAAAGTAGGGTTAGGTTAAGGTTTTCTGGGAATATTAGGTTAGTTACCATAGATAGATAGATAGATAGATAGATAGATAGATAGATAGATAGATAGATAGATAGATAGATAGATAGATAGATAGATAGATAGATAGATAGATAGATAGATAGAGTTTGTTTATGATGGCATTTATTCGTAGTTCCGCACGTTAGATAGGTAAGGTTTATGTGAATTTTGCTAGGTTTTGTTAAATATTACTATGTTAAATGTTATTTTTAAACAGCATTTGAGTTTGTATTGCAATAAATTCTGCTACATATATGGCATGAAGCAGTAAATCCTTAAATCATAGAGTGGAAGGAGAAGTTGGGTGGATGGTATGCGTTACTGCTTTACTGCCTTAAGATTAATAAAACAGGAATTTGTGATAAAAATTACCACTTTAATATAATATTTTTATACGAATAACTTATTTTTGTTTCTTTATATACAGAAAATGAAGTCAAAATATGACTTAAAGCAAAATATCAATAGATCACGAAGGTGTTGGAGGGGTTAGATGGGTGGTCTGCGATGCTGCTTTGCTGACTTAGGGTCAATAAAGCATGAAATATTAATGAAAAGAACCATTTCAGTATGATCTTTTTATATCAAAGAACTTATTTTTATGTTATATGTACATAGTATGAAATTTCAGCTATGACATAAAGCAATCGATCAATAGATTAAGGAGGGATAGAAGGAGCTGGGTAGAGTGTTAGGATTTGCGTTACTGTTTTGCCACTTTACTGTTTTAGAATCAGTTAAATTAATATTTTTACGTTAAAAAGCGTCGAAGTTTTGGCTGAAATCATATGCCTAATCTCACCCACAAACAGCATAGTAACGAAAATCATCGCTCTTCAAGTAGAAGAAGTGAAAGTCAAAGAGGATATGACAACAATGCGTACCCACTAAAAACGGAGGACCTTTGCTTTTACCATAAAAAGTTCCTACATAGGAGCTACAATTGTAAAGCAAAACTCTGCACCATGTACACCTTGAAATATCCTCCACATAATAAGAATTCATCATCCAATACGGCACCTACACTAGAGACAGGAAATTGAAATTCCCGCACATATTTTGGACAAGTTAAATACGCTTAATGTTTTAAAGTTTTCTTTTTATAATAAAGTTAAAGTGAGGGAAACAATGGGCTTCTTTAATTAAACTTATATAACTACTTTAAATAATAAATATGTCATTAATAATGATAAAGTTGAAGATAATAATAATGATAATAATAATAATAATAATAATAATAATAATAATAATAATAATAATAATAATAATAATAATAATAATAATAATAATAATAGATAATAATTAATAATAAAAGAATAACAATAATTAATATAATAATAATAATAATAATAATAATAATAATAATAATAATAATAATAATAATAATAATAATAATAATAATAATCTTTGGTTTATAAATAATACAATCAAGAAAATGGGTAATCTTGATTCTAGTAAAAATAATTATTTTAAAATTGATAATTTGAATTTAACGAATTAGAATTGAATGAAAAGCAATATGCCAATAGATATATAACATTCCAGCGACATGCAGGAACTTGGCCATAGAAACTCTAAATGTGGGAAACACTGTTTTTGCTGAAAGACATGCTGTTGCCTAGGGAGTAAGGGGGTTAGTAACGCACAGAATAGTTATAGTAATGTGGATACAAAACTATTTATAATCTAAGATATGATCACTGGTAAAATATATATTTTAGATTGCGGTACTCAAAAAAATATTTTCGCAGCAAGTGAGTCAGAAAAACAAGGTCAAGTAATTGGCAGTTTAAAATTCTCAAATGAAACTAAAATCATTGTTTATGGGATAAATAAAATGTCAATTGATATAAGATTAAAAAGACATTTTGGTAAAATTGCGCATTTCCAATATAAAAATTAACATATTGGGCATACCTTCCTCGAAATGGTACGATTTTTCAGTTGATTTTATGTTTTGTTTTTTAAAGGATTAATTTACTTTATTATCCCTGTGAATAGGTAATCATTTAGAATTAAGTAATGCTAAGTTGCACACTATTCATAACTTTTTTTCCTCTGTAATTATCAATACATCAGAATATCTTATTAGTCATATACCAACTCGTAATAATATAAAATTACTATTTATAAATCCATACAATAACCTTCATTTAAAAATAAAGCAAAACCAGCAATTAAAGTTAAAGTACATATTTGAAATATATATGTCTTGAAAGAGAGAGTTCAAAAAAGAGGTACAGAGAAGTTCTGCTGAGGTCATCGATAACATGGTTTGTGCTGATAATTTGAAACTATCAGGAAAAATCAGGTGGAGAGAAAGAAAGGTAATGCTTCATACCAGAGACAGCATTGAGAGAGTTAGCTGAAAATTTTCCGTACAAGATAAAATACGAGGAGAGACGATCAATTTGTGTCCAAAGTGTATACCACAACGGTTTTATGCAAGTTCAAATCTGAAATTGCAGCTCTTGATTGATTTGCAAATCGTTAATCGTTTTCCGATATCTATATAAGAGAATTACGACAATCCGGTTCGAATTGTTTGCTGTCTCAGGAAGTTAAATAGTATGACAGTTACGTATATCTTTTTGAATTATAGCAACCATATCGATTATGACTGTCAAAAATATTTCCCTACCAATTGCCGATTGGAACTTTTACCAATCAAATACTTTTTTAAGGATTTATAAACATGTCAAATACCCACCAAAGATTTATAAATATTTCCTAAATTTCTAAAATTGGTACTTTTATATGGATGACATATTCATAGCGACAAAGACTAAGGAAGAACAAAAAAATGCTGGAGAAAATATTTGAGATATTAAAATTTTTCCCGTCTGACTAAACGTAAGGAAGTATAAGATTAGTTTTCAAGAAATATGTTTTCTATGATTTGATATAAGTGCCGAAATTAATTTAAAAAGCAGTAAATCTTAGACTATGAAAGAGTTACCCGGTTTATTTGATACTAATGGATTCTACTGGCCATCACTATCCTCTATCGAGGAACTAATGAAAACGTTTATAAATCTTTAAAAGAGGAAGACTTTCTCTAACAGACGAATTTAATAGAATGCAAAGAAGGAAGATTATTTCAAGGCGTCAAGTAGCTAGTGCGAATGCAACGAAATTATCATTCTCTGAGCCAGATACTAATAGAATATATATATATTACATATATATATATATAAATATATATATATATATTATATATATATATATATATATATATAATATATATATATATATTATAATATATATATAATATATAATATATATATATATATATATATATATATATATATATATATATATATATATATATATATGAGTGAAATAGTCGTATTAAGGGCAAAATTTATAATTACTAAAGAAAACAATCCTTAAGCGTTCTTAATCACCATGCACAATGCCATAAAATGGAATTTTTCTCAAGTATTCCGAGAAATGTTCTGCGTAGTCAAAATTTTTAAAAAATATGGATTCTTAATAGCTGGTAGAACAATCACGAACCATACAACCTTGAAAAAGTTAATTCACAATTCCAACAAAAGGAAATGATACTAATAATCCAAATGCAAGAGAAATTTAATTTTAATAGGGAATACCATATAAATTAGAAGAAAATTACTAATAAGAAAAACGAGTTAGTAAAATACTTAATATGTAATGAACAAATTTGTGATAACTTGGCAACAGAAGAAAGTAAAAAAAGGAAAGCTTAAACAGTGATGAAAATATAAATAAAAAAGTCATATATTTTATAAAAGGAGTAGGGGCTTGCTACCCAAGTAACCAATGGCCACGCTTTCTCAACTGAAAAGACCAATCATGTAGCCATTTTCATTCAACGGGCAATCCTTTGGGAAGAGTCTTACATGCCCAAAAATGTCGAGCAACTTACTTCCGTACAAACTAATCTCGAAGTTTCTTTAACTTTAAATCTCGGTGACAAAATGGTTTGGTCTAGAATGATTCCGAGAAACAGAATAAATATTGAAAAGCAAATGCTTGCAGCAATATCAAAAGAAAAAGCCTTGATAAAGCATTAAATAATAATAAAATTTAGCTTACTGAAGAAAAATTTGCGAATTTTATAGCCTAATATAGAATAAGTACCAAAGCAATCTTTGAGAAATTTTATTAAAAATATAAATCATAAGTTGATAAACAAAAAGCAACAAGACGATAAATAATAGTAAAGTTGTCTAAAGAAAGAAGAATCAACCACCTAAAAAGAATTGAAGAGTTTCTAGTAGGAAAAGAAAGAAGTTTCCTTATTAGTAGAGCATCTCAAAGAACTATGCACGAATATTAGTACCTGAGAGTTATGTCAATGAATTGATAAGAAATTTCACTTGCAAGGTCATCTCAGTTTAAATAGAACACTAGTGGCAATAAAAAGAGAATTTGTATTCCCAAATACGCATAAAAACATGAAAATATATGTAAAAGCTTGTGAACAGTGTCAAAACGATAAAGTGGTGCCTAGCATCAATCCTAGCAAAAGCATCAAGTTTCAAACCAGATATACGGTTCTGGCAAAAATACCAAATGTAAAAGGCACAAGTATTTTTTAACTTTCATTGACATATATACTAAAGCTTATGCTTTAAGGGATTCACGTAAAAATAATCAATGTGCTTCTTCATGATATGCTTCTTTTCTTAAGGATTATGGGTACATTATTCATAGATCTCGGAGCTCGATTTACAATTAATTTATTTCAAGAAGTATGTCTACTTGTGTTATTTGAACACTATAGGAGAGTACCCTACAGTTCCAATTCAAATTGACTGATAAAAAATTTCCATAAAGCCACTCATCTTGCTTAAGGTGCATGCTAAATGAGGCGGAAATGATAGGTCAAAAATCGATTTATGTTTTTCCCTTTGTGTTATATACTTTACGGATGAACCCAATTACCAAAGATGGATTGACACCGGTCAAAAAATGTTTAGACAAAATATTGCGGTGCTGTCGCTTATTTGAAAGTGAAGAGCGAGATCAACATTAATCTTATAAGCATTATATGTTGAGAAATGAGCATCATTGATGAAAAAAAACCTTAGCTCAGCTCTAATCTAAGAAATAAGCATGTATTCTTACCAAAAGAACTGCATAAATCCCATTAAATGCTAATGGCAAAAAGAAAACAACGTTGGAAAGCAAGATAGAGGATACTGTGGTACATATAAAGTAATAAAATTAACAAAACAAGAAGGTTATTATAGAGAAAAACAGATCTGAATTCGAAATTTTTAGGAAAAATAAGATATATTGTAATTCAGTAGATGTTGGAAAGAGGGAGAGAGAGAGAGAGAGAGAGAGAGAGAGAGAGAGAGAGAGAGAGAGAGAGAGAGAGAGAGAGAGAGAGAGAGAGAGAGAGAGAGAGAAAAAAAAAAATAAAATCTAAAAGAACGTAGCAAATGACTAATATTTTTCTTTCAGGAAAATACCACTTGGTTAATGATATAGCCTATGAAAACTCAGGTAAAAGTATTTTACATCTAAATAATTATTAAGATCGATACCATTATTGTAATTCTTTACCCTTGCACTATCTAGTTGCTGTTCTCTCCTTCTACTGCTTTTTCCGCATTGTAAAAATGTTCCGGCCACTGATCGAAAATTCAGTTAAGCATTTTGAGTTAAAGTTCCCATTCTTCTAAGGGGAAGTGTTCATCGTAGAGTGGGAATTATGGAAACAAAAGTGGAAAGGTTCTCAATAAAAATCCATAAGTGACCTAGCCGGATTAGATAAATGCGCCGAAAACTGAATAAAGTTGAACGAAGCTTTCAAAACTGAAATTAGTTTAAAGGTAATTGAAGAACACAACAAATGAAAGTAGGCTGAATGGACTTGCTTTAATCTTTAATTATAGATTCTTGGATTTTGAAAACTCCAGCGATCAAGTCATCATTTATTTAGCTGGATCTGAAAATGCAGCTTGTTCTGCAAAATCTACTTAAAAATTTAAACTATTTAGTTTATAATTACCGTTTCCTGTCAATAACTTATTGAAACGGCATTGGAATTACGTAATCTAAAACAATTCTGTTAAGAACGCTAAAATAAAAAAAAAGAGATTAACGTTAAGTAGAATTTGAAAATAAAATATATATTTTATTAACCAACGATAAAACGTTGAAAAACTAAAATTATATGATTTTTTTTTATATTCCCATGATAATAATTTTAAATTTATGCAAAGTTAAAAAATTTACCATTTTTCATAATTCTCTTAAATCATATATATATATATATATATATATATATATATATATATATAGTATATTATATATATATATATATTATTATATATTATACATTTATAATATATATACTATATATTTATATATATATATATATATATAATATTAATATATATATATAGTCTTAGGATAGATTCTATTAGTACAGTACATTTAAATACAAATTGTAAGTGAAATCTAAAGAATCTCAATTTTCCTCTTTAAACATCAATATTTATCATCTAGTGTGAGATGCAAAACACACAACGGAAACAGAAAAATTAGTTGAACAGCATGACGCAAATTGATAAGGAAGACACCTACCATCCCTTCGTACTCTTAAGTGAGAGACCGTCGCTGTCAAAAAATCTATCCTAGGGCTTCACAAGACTGCGACGGACCCTCATTGTGGTATTCCGAAGGAGAGCAGTAATAGAACCCTTGCATAAGGGTAAGGGAGATAAGGGAAACTGTAGAAACTATTGGGGAATTAGTTTGTTGGAAGATATATGCGGGTATTTTGGTTGAAAGAGTACATCGACTAACTGAGGTAATGATTGGGGAAGAACAAGGTGCATTTAGAAGTGGTAATTATCTGCATGATCAAATTTTAACAGCGGTAACAAATGTTGAGAAAGTGAGAGAATTAGATTGAATTTAGGTTTTATGGACTTGCAACAGGCGTATGACAGGATTAATAGGGAAGTAATGTAGCAGGTGTTAGTGATATATGATATTTCTTAGTATTCTTCTGAATGGACTCAAAGGTATGTATGTCGATAGCGAAGCGTGTGAAGAACAAGTGGGTTTAGGTCCTCACCTTTATTCCTTCAGTGACCTCTTATTTTATAATCCCTACATGTGTATCATTCTCATTTAAAAATAACTAAAATTACGTACGAGCATCTGAAATTAATTCCGATAATAATATGTGCTGGAAGTAGATTACCTTATTTCTTTTATATCTAGTAGGTATTTATGTATGTATGTATGTATGTATGTATGTATGTATGTATGTATGTATGTATGTATGTATGTATGTATGTATGTATGTATGTATGTATGTATGTGATTTTGTATGTGATTTTGCTAGTGGATATTTATTGTTGGATGAATTTTCTCAATCGAGCTGAAAACCTTTTTCGTTTCGGCCATTCTCCTGGTAGGAGAGTTCATTTGTACGATGTTTCTCATTGGTGTAACATTCTTTGAAGGTAAAATTTGTTTGAATTTGTTTATTTAGTGTTAATATATTTACTAATTTGATTTTTTTATATATTAAGAGCTGATGATGATTCAAGATTTGATCGAAAGGTATTTAACAAAAGTTATATAACTTGATATCCTTGTGTTTTAATCTGTTTGTGTGTATTTGTGCTAGAGTGTGTTTGTGTGATGTGTGTCTCTCTCTCTCTCTCTCTCTCTCTCTCTCTTATATAATATATATATGGATATATTATTATCCTACGTATCCTAGAGAAATACTACAACAGATATATATATTTATATATATATTATATATATATCTATATATTATATCTATATAATTTATATATAATATATAAAATCCTAAGGATTCAGTTACCATTGATGTTGGTGGGTGGGCTCTCTGTTATACTGTTATGCAGGATAAACTGCCCTTCAGTGATCCTAGAGCGAAGAGACTGACTTTTTTTTATATAAATTCGCCACCCATAATTCCTTCAACTTTTGTATAAGGTTGCCCTCCCCTTTTCCCAACGCCATCCCCATGGGCTATACACGGGGCCTCTTCCCGCAATGGGTTTACAGTTTCACCCCCACATTCCTCCCCGTGGATGAGCGTACAGTTGAAAAACCGGGTCATTTACGCTCACCTCTTGGCCGGGCCGCCAATTGTAGGGGGACCTGAGCCCTGGCCTAACCAATGGGGAGGCTGTTCTGCACTTTGTGTGTATAATCTCGGCCTTTACGTGAAGATATAAATATATAAGTGTCGTGTGGTACGGGGTGGGTCCCGACGTAGAGTTCTGGAGGATCTTCCGAGGCCACATCCACAGCCCACCCTACGGGCTGTATCCGGGTGATTGTAGTGGGTTCTGGATGTTGAGCTGCATGTGAAGGAAGGATTCCTCCCTTATTATATAAACGCCCTTCCAGTCCATCCTGCTATTTTACGTTTATGTCTAATTTGTTTTTGCTATGCTGTTCATTCATGGAGACGAAGTTTGTTGTAAAAAATTTTAATGGAAAATCCTTTAAATGATATAACGTGAAGGAAAAAAATAAGTAACAACAATCAACACAAAATATATATATCTGTCAGTTACCCAGCCTGACCCTACCACGGTCCCTCACTACTTTCTGACCTGGTACCAATGTTTTGCCTCTTTCTTCTACCCCTGAGGGTCTTTCGCAAAATCTTCATCGATTCGTCGACCAGCACAACCGAACACCTCAGGTGCCCCCACGGCGGTCCGGGCATTCCCGCAAAGGTGCCCCCGCGTCAACGTCGTTCTCATTCGTTTACTCCAGTATGCTGCACCCCCCCAGGATGTCCAGCAGACCATATCATTCCAGAATGTATATACACATTGCGACCACTACCTCCCAAAGCCTTACTGAAGCACAGGCAACATTCTTTCTTCAGTAGGGCACTTGAAATAGTCCTAGGACGATTGAAGACCCTCCCAGTACATTGATGAGAAAAGTCCTTCTCGTAAAAGCGCTGGCTAACCGAAATCAAAAGTTTCCATATCTTCATCCTTAACGTCTCTCAGCAAATATTCCTCTTATTTCTACTCCTGATGAAAATTAAGAAACACATCTAAAGGCCACTATTATTGTATGAACAGAAAGGAGAGATGCACGCTGGTCATTTTGAAGGAACTTCAACAGAAAAAGATTTTCCGTTACAAACGTTTATAGATTCCCCCTCGCCGGGAAACTCCAGACAAACCAAATCCCGTTTACTGCTGACTTTTAATACCCTTTATCCACCTACAAAGGTCAAAATAAGGTTCAAAGTTGCAGTGTTCGCATGTTTATCCTCGACCCAGACGTTGCTTCAAATGTTCAACGTTTGGTCATCTCGAAATACTGGATAGGGGACAGGAATGACATTTATAGCCCAAATCTGCGGAAAATTATTCACACTCCATGTGAAAATATCCCTAACTGTAGAAACTGTAGAACCCCACCAGTGCGTTCATCTTTCCAAATACCCCGTCGTTAGCCTGTTTGAACAGGAGGTGATTTAGAGCTATGTACCATACATAAATTCAGCAGGAGAGATGCTCATACGCCAGCTCAAGGAAAAAAATTATCAGAACAAGAGGTTTACATTCGACAAAATTGCAGCAGCCCCCCGGCCTCCGCGTGTTAATCCGCCAACACAACCGTATCCTAATAGAAACTCCTCTCTTAAATTCCATTGAACTCAGGCATGTACTGCAACCTGTCTACCTGTACTCCCACAACGACCAAACTTTCGAAAGAGTACAAGGGCAAGGCCCTTGATTCAATCTTCCAGTCCAAAATGGCATCAACAAGCCATATCCCGAGTAGTAACTCTCAACAAACTAGCAATGAAACAATCCCATCTTCCTAATGCAAATTTGGAAAACAATTTAACCAGCCAAGACACACTGTCCATACCTACCCAAATAGGTTCACAAACTTATGCAAGAGGACGGTCTTTTTGTCCCTTAATTCGCCTCCCACTATTACTAAAATCCCTGGAAAGATGTTTCAAAACACACACAAAAGCAATATGTTGCCAAGTTAAAGATTATTCGTTAAAATTTAGAGCAACTAAGTTTTTAAACAAAAAACACAGTTCAACCCCAGATATAAAAAAATGGCAACTCAGAGAGACCTCGCCTAAGTCTATTCTGAGAAAAAAGCATAAGGCTTCAAAAGACGGTACCCAAAACAATCCCAGCTAAATGAAACAACACCAACAACCATCTAATAGGTCTACAAGACGTTCTAAGCTATTCTGATTTCCTATAACTCTTTCCGAAGTTTACTTTTTCAGCACTATTCTAAAGATTATACCTATCTGAGATTGGATAACAGCTCCCAAATGGAGCATGATGCGATGACCCATTCTCTTTCTAATGCTTCCTGCAACTTCGAGAAAGGTGAATGGAAAACTGTTCAACGTAAAACATCGCAAACGCTCTAAGCGTCTGGGTCTGTTGGAGCTTGAAGATAGACCCAGAGGTCCCCATCTCTAACAAAATGCCCCCAAATTTCCCAAAAATACTAACTACACAAGTACTTGGAAAAAGTCTCAGAATCAGACCTTGCCAACTTCATCGAATCCATATTGGAAATCGATTGTCGAAACCCAACACATTCAAAAAGACAATACCCTTACGGTTACACTTCCTTCCCCATTTCCATGGGAACAACTCTATGTCCCTCTTCAATTCTGAATCTGCTTGCCCAAGCGGATACTGATACCGCTCTCACTAAATAAATATGAGCACTTACGAATAGCTCTTCTATTAACCAATCAAACCCACATAACAAGTTGGATTTGTGTTGTATTCAACTTATCTCGCATTCATGGTAAATTGCCTTATCACCAAATACATCTGAAAAACTGAAAAAGAGATCATACAAACATTAAATTCTCTGGTGTATGAATACTCTTTACCCGCAGGTTTTGTTGCCCCTCCTCGAGACCCACGCTTCAACCTTCCCTCTCAATCTGAATCCACCTCCAAAATTACCCCCAGTCACATAGAGACAATTGTCTCTAATAGACCACCATCTTAATATTCATAACTCATCATGGTCACCTTCCTTCATGAAATTGTCGTGGGCTATTACTCTAATTTCGGAAAACTTGTATTCAACTAATAAACATAGGTACACCAAACTGTATATGTTTGCAGGAACTTCGACTATGTCATCGTCGACTTCATCTTCAACCATACTGATATAAAAATCGCCGGAGTTAACTTCATAGAAAGACATGTGACACATGATAGGGGAGGGTCAGGAATACTCATTCCAAATCTGCTTCCTCTTTTGCCCCAGTTGCTCTCCAAACCAAACTTCATGCAGTAGAAGCACGAATTCACTTGCCCACCGACCTTACAATTATGTTCAACCTACTTGGCTCCGAGTAGTAAATTTACTAAGGTCGACTTAGCTGATCTTTTTAAACAGTCCAAGATCCTAATAGATTTAACTAGGAGACTATCAACCTCCGTCAACCCTTATGGGGCGGACCTGTCACTTCAGCCAAGTCCAAGATCCTTGTAGATCTCTAACCCCCTTTTCCCTGCCCTGGGATACCTCACAGGACACCCTACCTATGAACGTTTAGATACACACACTTCTTCTTTATTGATATGTCTTTGTGCTCCCATTTCCCTTATGATCCGTTTTACCTGGTCCACTTTGATTATCTTATTCGGCGAGTGATCATTACCCAATAGCATTAATGAGCTTGTTCCAAGCCCAATGCAAAAACCCAACTCCAGCTGGCGTTATGATCGAGCCGAAGTGGACTCCTTTTTATCAGGCCACAGTATATCCTTCTTTCTCCTTTCAATAACAGTTTCCGACTGTTGATGACGCCTTTCGCTTTTTTCCAGAAAGTTCGTTCATCTCGGCAGCGGAAACTTGCATTCCGCAATCTTTCCTCAGGCAGGCGTCGGCAACCCCTTGGTGGTCCCAAGAGGGTGCACAAGCCAACAGAGAGAAGAAGAAACATCTACAGGCCAATACAAAAAAGATGACGGTACCACCCAAAAGATTGATTCAAAGCAGCCGCAGCGATATCTCGGCGAATCTAATCGCCAGATGCGGTAAACATATTTCGAACTTAGCCATAATCGACTGTTACACTCACAAACTCCCTTCCTTTAGTGGTGAAAAGTTGCACAGAATAATCTCATCTCTCCAATCAACTCCTCACCAACAGTCCTATCTTATGGGACCTGAATATAACTGATACGGATCTCCACTCACTGCGGCGTAGCGGATGCGTTAGGTTATAGCTTTTGATAGCCACTCGATTCTTTCGCGCTACACTAAAGCCTTCAAACGGAGAACTGACCAGACACTTACCAGACTTTCAACAGCGAAGGGGTGAGGATCAAACCTACAAACCGTCTTTTTACACTTGCAGGGTAGGTTTTACCCAAAAAAAAAAAAAACCCCCGATATTGCAAATAGCACAGACGGTGCCCTTGGTCCAGACACGATTTCTCGTACATCATGCTTCGTCATATCCATCCTTCGGCGTCAGGCGTTTTTGGGGATCCTATTATAACCAGAAATCTGGCATCGATCTTTTTTCCATCGACTTTGGAACTACAGCTTATTGTATATCCATATTCCCCAAACCTGAGAAAAAGATCGAAGCTGGCGGACACACCAAAGACCACATTTCGCTGACCTGTCATTCCTGTAAATTATGGAGAAAATGGTTTCTGGCGCTTACTCCCTGTTCTGGAAAACCGTCAAACTTTCTCAAACTGCGGACCCCTTTTTAAAACTAGAACCATGACATCCGGGAGCCTTCTCAAACTGGCGATGGTCTGGTGCTCTTTTCTTACTGAAAAGGCTGTACTACACACGTGAGAACTGGTTCTCCTTAAAACTTCATTCGCTTGGTTTCCACGGACAACACACCCCTTCTTTCATGACAAAATGCCTTCTGTCAAACAGATTATCCAGGTTAGGTGGCTCTTATATTCTGGTCATTCCACTTTGACTCTGGGATGAAGCGTTCCGCGAGGGTAGTGTTCCTAAGTGTACTACATATCTTGACTCTCTGATTAATGATATCGTTACTTCTACTCCCAGGCGACTGGTGGAATTTCTCTCTTCAATTGTCGTGACTCTGGTATATACATAGCCGGTGACCAACCGCCTGTCTTCTCCGAAAAGCAAATAACTAGCTAGTTGAGAATATTTCACAATGGATAACTTCCCATGGCTTCCGTTTTTTCTCCCCAAATCTACAGCAGTGCTTTTTAAGAAAAAATGGAATCGAAGAACTTGCCACCTTACTCCAAGCGAACCTAACCTTATACGTTCACCCATTCCTATTACTTCACAGATCAAATTTCTAAAACTCATTCTAGATGAGCACTTAACATATGCCCCACATATTAAACACGCTGAATTACGCTCATTCGCCTCAAAATCTGGGGGCGCTGATTGCAAGTCCCTTTTACGTCTACTCTACCACACCTGTTAGATCCAAGCATTGCAATATGGGCTGTTTAGATATATGGTCAGGCCTCCCTACTCTACTGCATCTGTTGGATCCAATACAAAACGAAGGCGATCCGTATCTCCACTGGGAGCCTCCGATCGTCCCCCCGGGGGTAAAGCCTTGACAGTTGAAGCCAATGTGATGACACTCTCTCTTCGAAAGGAGAATACATCATGTGTACTAGTTATCTTCGTTTTCAAAACCCCAATAACCGTCTGCTTGACACCGATTTCTGCAGAGTTGCCTCAGAATTCTAATTCACTTGGCATTTGCCAACACGGTCATACATCGCTTTAATTTCCTAACATCCCTTTAATAAAGGTGGCTGCCTTTTCATACGTGAAGATTACCATCCTTGGTATAATTCCCGCTCCCACATTGCTTGCTCTGACCTACTCTCTCTTCAAATCCAAGCCATTCTGCTGCCTGCCTTGTTAAAGCAATCATTCCTGTCTCATTCCGCAGTTTCATAATGAGTTTACTCCAGTATTTACTGACGGCTCTAAAACCGGAACAGTGTGGGCGCATCTGCTGTCTCTTTCCTGATCGCAACCTTCCCATACCCTCCCCCTTCATGCTTCAATTTTCACAGCAGAATTAATGGCCTATAATGATTGCGGTTTCTCGAATTCTAATCCTGAACCAAGATCAATCTTATGTCATTTATTCAGAATTAGCCTCTAAGCGCGTTACAAGCGCTTAAAAAACCCCCCTTATTCTAAAAACAATGTATCCTGCTGTGCAGCAATTTCTTCGGCTGCCCATTCCAATAAGAAACAAATTATTTTATGCTGGACCCCTTCTCATGTAAACGTAAACTGGCATGAAATCGCTGACAGAGGAGGACAAATATTGGCCGCCTCCTCTTCTCGAGTTGTTCCAGGTACCTCGCCGGATGCTATGGACAAAGCTACCCCCATCAACCGTTACCTATCTGCTCTACGGACAAGGTTTTCGATCTTGATTGGCAAGGCGCTAGACGATGATGCAGAGAGGAGCGAAACTTAGAAATATAAGCCGATCAGGCCAGTGGTCTTCTCCCACCGACGAAAGGCGCTTACACGAGGTAGATACTTAGCACGCCTCCGTTATTGGCCACACCAATGTCACTAAAGTCAATATATGTTACGGAACCCCCTCCCATTTGCAAAATTTTGTCGTAGCATACCCCGCAATCTGTTCGCATATCGTTCATTGATTTTCCAGCTGACTCATTTTTCGCGCGTTCTTTTTCCTAGTCTTACAATCCATAAACACCCTTCCAAAAAGCATTATTCCCATTATTATCCAATCTTCCCACTTAAGTACGTAAACTCTTATTTTCTTGTTCCTTACAAGAAGTGATATTCTTCAAATATTTGATTTTGTTACTTAATACTAGGACTTTATAATGCAAGATGTACTCATTGTTTATTTTACATTGACACTGAATATTCATTTCTCCTCTTCGAATCTTCCTTTGACGTTGTGAAATTATGTTTGCGTCCAGGCACCCGCCCATGTGTTGATTTTATCAACCCCAGTGTGGCCGCATTTGTAGCAGTGGTGGGTCCGTAAAACACTTAACCAAATATACATATATATATATATATATATGTATAATATACTATATACTATATATATATTATAGTATAACTATATAATAATATATAAGGATATATATATATATATAATATATATATATAGTATATATATGAGTTTAAGACATTAGTCGGGAGATAGTTGTAGTTTAGAAAACAGCACTGCTGGGAACAAAGAAGTAGAAGAACCGGCAAATATGATAGGAGTAAAAAAAGAGATAACAAGAACTACTTTCCCTAAACCATGTGGTGCGATTTAGAAGAAGAGAAGTATTATGACAGGAATGTTTGAATTTGACAAATTATCGAGATGCAAATATTATGAACGCATATTTTATTTACAAATTTAATTTGCATATTTTGATATTCGTTTATTTATAATTTAAACGTTAAAGATCTAATACAGAGGAGCTAAAATAGTTTGAAATTTGAATATCAACATTTTTTCAACTTTTCTTTCAAATTGTAATCATTGGTCAGCTGATCTAAAGGCTGAATTTAAACCTCTATATACGAGTCTATATCATCTGTCTGTCAAGAAGGCTGGAAAAAAACAACATTCTTCCTCCTGTTAACATCTGATGATACCCAGAAGGTTGAAAACCATATTCCACATATATTTACCATTTTCTGTAGAATATCCCATGTACCGGTTGTAGATATTTAAAGATTTTTTAGTGGAAAAATAATAATGTTATAAATATAGTGATAGTATTATTAATTGGTTATAGTAGATATTAATGTTAGATGGCATGTTTGTGTTGTAAGTATAGTTTAATAATTTATGTTAAAATAATGGTAATTATTGATAATGAATTAGAGTAAGGGCTCATTATTATTAATTAGTGTAATATTAATGTTAATATAATGCTAGTGCTAGTAGTGCTAATATAATGTAATATAATGTTAAAGATTATTTAGTGTTAATATTAATGTTAAAGATAATAATGATAGTTTTATTGATAGTAATTTATGTTTGGAATATACGTATTGTTAATTAATTTATGTTAAAAATTAAAGATGGTAATATGATAATAATTATTTAAGTGATGGTAATTTTGTTAATTCAGTGCTAATATTAATGTTTAAATATAAGTGCTGCGCAATGTATTGTGCATGGTTTATGTGTATGTATTTATTATGCATAGATATTTGTATATATATAATAAATATATATATATATATATATATATATATATACTATATATATATATATATTATATATATTAATTATATATATATATATAGATATATATATATAATATATATATGTATTTTAGTATTTTATTTAATATTAAGGATCTCCTTAGCACAGTGTTAGAACACTCGCCAAACAAACTGGGTCCATTGTTCGCAACTGGCATCGGGCGAGAAAAGTTAACTATTCTCTCCGTTAGGCTTGACTTCGATCCTGCTGGCGTCTAATTGAGCAAACCCTCTGCCCGTGAAAGCCTTACGTTTTCTGTAATATAGATAAAATTTTTTCTGAGTCAATGTACAGGACCCACCACGACTCACAAAGAATTCGGCCACGAATGAGTTGAAATCAAGCTTGCAAGGGTGGGTCCTCGGCATGTAATATTATTGAATGGCATGGAAATTTGAATCGGGACCTGAATACTTCAAGCAAAAAATAAATAAAAATCAATAATTATAATTCTCTATATTATAAAATAGTGCTAATATTACATAGCCAAAATCTTTATGTTGTAAAGAATATTCGCTTCCAATACAAGAAAATAGTTATTCCTAAAGTGGGAAGCTTCAAATCAGATAATGGACAATCTTTTAGAGCTGTTCTATGGACCAAAAGTAGAGAAAATGACGACGACGAAATAACGTCCAGTTGGGCAACAATCAATTAACGATATTTCGAACAGATTGCGGGGTATGGCGACGGCAAAATTTGCAGTAGAAGGGGTTCCGTGACATTAGTGACTGTGAGTGATATGGTGGTGGGCCAATACGGAGGCGTGCAAGTATCACCTCGTCTAAGCGCTTTCGTCGGTGGGAAGAAGACCACTCACCGATGTTCGGATTTATATTTTCTAAGTTTCGCTCCCCGCCTGATCACTCGTCAGCACTCTTGCCAACAAGATCGAAAGCCTTGTGGGAGAGCAGGATAGTAATCAGTTGATGGGGGGTGACCTTGTCGAATGCAACCGCGAGGTACCTGGAACAGTCCGAAAAGAAGAGGTTGGCCATTTTGGTTTCTCTATCGGCGATTTTATTGCTAGTTATCCCTACATGAGCGCCATGATAAAATGATTTTTTTTCTTACGGAAGTGGAACAACGAGAACATTGTGCGACGGTTGGGATACCATTGTATTGTTTTTAGAATAGGGTTTAAGCGCTTGGGGGGAGGGAGCTGTGCTAATCTGAATAAATGACATAAGATTGTCTTGGTTAAGGAAATTAGAATTCGCGAGAAGGCAATAATGATATAGCCCCATTAATTCAGCGTTGAAAATTGACGGCATTGAGAGGGGGGGATATTGCGGAGAGGCTGCGACCAGGAAAGACAGCAGATTCACCCACAGTGTCCCTTGTTTTAGAGCCGTCAGTAAACACCTTAGTAAATCCTTGAACTACGGAATGAGACAGAAAAATGATGCCTTTAACAAGGCAGCAAGTGGCTAGATTTGGAGAAGAGAGGTCAGGGCCAAGCCAATGGAGGGAGTGAGGGATAGCCAGGTTGTACCTTTTGCCATAAAAAGAAGGCAACACTTTTTTGCAAAGCGATGTTAAGGAAATTAAGGAGGTTATAGAACTGTGTTTGCATAATTGGCAGTAGTTAGATTCTGCAGTATCTCCTGCAGGAATCGGTTTCAGAGAGTAGATCACATTTAATATCATCAAGGCTCACCCGGGGGATGATGGGGAAGCTCCGGTTGAGACACGATTAATTTTTTTTAAGCAAAGAAAAAGGAAAAACATTTGACTAAATCTAAATTGGTAAATAAAATAATAATAATAATAATAAAAAAAAAACAGATGAAAAGATTTCCCAATGACTAAAAATTAAATGATTTTATTAGCACATTTCTATCGTCTCTCAATAATCTATAATTGAATTGCTATAATAATGAAAATATGTTTAAAAGCATTTTCTATGGACGATTCCTGGACCAGATTCATCGTATTCTTCCTTTGTTATCCACATGGCTTGAAATGTTGATAAAGAGGCGAGGATGGAACCCCCAATCCAAACGGAATATTTTCTTTCTGGAGGTGCAATTATTTTAATTTTAATTGAAGATGGTGCAAGAGAAGTCATTTCCTTTTGCATTCTATCTGCGATGCCTGGGTACATTGTGGTACCTCCGGAGAGAACGTGATTTGCGTATAAATCTTTCCGTATGTCTATGTCACATCGCATAATTGAAGTGTAAATGAAATCATGAATGCCCATTGATTCCATTCCGATGAATGATGGAGTGAACAGTGCTTCAGGACACCTGAATCTTTCGTTTCCTATAACTATAACTTGACCATCTGGAAGCTCGTAAGATTTCTCATTAACACCAGAAGCTTGAGTTTGAAGTAATTCTGATTCAAAATCGAGAGCAACATAACATAACTTTTCCTTTATGTCTCTTACAATTTCTCTTTCAGCTGTAGTAGTAAAGGAATAGCCTCTTTCAGTGAGAATTTTCATTAAGTAATTGGTGAGATCTCTTCCTGCAAGATCAAGGCGCAAAATAGCATGGGGAAGGCAATACCCTTCGAATATTGGAACACAGTGAGTGACACCATCTCCACTATCTAGAACAGCTCCTGTAGTTCTACCGGAGGCATAAAGAGCTAAAACTGCTTGAATAGCAACATACATGGCAGGCAAACCAAAAGTTTCAAACATAATCTGAGTCATTTTCTCCCTATTCACTTTCGGATTCATTGGCGCCTCGGTTAAGAGAACGGGAGACTCTTCAGGCGCTACTCGAAGCTCGTTGTAGTATGTGTGATGCCAAATTTTTTCCATGTCGTCCCAGTTTGTAATAATTCCATGTTCGATCGGATATTTTAGTGTGAGAATACCTCTTTTGCTCTGGGCTTCCTCTCCGACATAGGCGTCTTTTTGACCCATTCCAACCATAACATTTTGGTGGCGTGGACGTCCAACAATGGAAGGAAAAACTGACCTCGGGGCATCGTCTCCTGCAAATCCTGACTTGCATATTCCTGATCCGTTATCACATACTATAGATGTGGCGTCGTCCATCTTTCTGCAATATATATATATATATATATATATATATAAAATATATATAGATTATATATAGATAATAATAAATTATATTTATATAATATATATAATATATATATATAATATAATATATATAAGTAACTAAATTAATAAATAGGTGATGTGGTATATATATATATATATATCTATATATATAATGTATGTGTGTGATAGTATATATAGTATATATATATTTCAACCACGCGAAACAGAACGATGGATGTCAGGTGTTGTGTTAACCACAATAGTCAAATCCATGTGTTTTAAAAATTTATAATTACCTGAGCCAAACATTATCCTCAAAATTGTGCTACCAAATGTTTTAAATGTTTAAATACAGTCTTCTCTCCTTTAAATCTATTATTATATTATAATTATCACATGTATGACTATATATATTTGTCAGAGTTCAAGTCTTCTTGCCTATTAGTGATGGTTTAATTTTTTTTCTGTTTATAACTCTTTTTTTCAAAATTAATTTACCCTACTGTTTATTTTATATCATGGTACATACTTTAATTTAATAAATGACAAATTATTGAAATAAATATTGCAAAAAAAAATTTCATTATACGATATATATATTATATAAGTAGTAATATATATATGTATATTATATTATATATATATATATATATATATATATATATATATATATATATCTATATATATATATATATATAATATTATATAATAATACATATTTGTAAATATATATAATATTTACTAATACATATAATATATATATAATATATATATATATATAAATTATATATATATATATATCATAATATATATATATTATATATATATAATCATATACAATAATATATATATATAATATATATAATAATATATATAATATATATATATATAATATATAAAAATAATATATTATAATATATATCATATATTATATCATATTACATATGTATATAATATATAATTTAATATACACTGAATAATATATATATAAATATAATATATATAAATCATATATATAATATATATATAATATAATATATATATATATATATATATATATATATATATATATATATAAAATATTATAATATAAATAGATATATATATATATAATATATTAATATATATATATATATATATATATTATATTAATATATATAATAAATCAATATCTATATTTGTTTTTTATATTTCACCACGCCTACGGGCAGACCCATCAAAGGAGAGGTGTTTACAACGATTAGAAGCTCACCAACTAATGCAAAATTACGCAGATTGAGCAAAACGCAAGCTTGAAAAAAGGAATTAAATTCACAGGAAAACAACAGAAGATGAAGAGATTCCACAGAACAGAATGTGCAGATAAGAAGAAGCACCGCCAGCCTTACTAGCCTGGGACTTAACCGATACCACAACAAACTCATGCGCAGACACAGCACCCCTGTGCTACGAGGGCGTAAGATGGAGGTACGCGAGTACAAGTTCCCTCGAGCATCTGCCGCTCTGACGGTACCTATAAAAAGAGATAAAACCAACATCGGCCGCCGCAAAGATAGAGGGTCAAGTAAGTGGAAAGTATCGGAAACAATTTATAAGCCTTTGGCCTTGAACTCGACCCTATTCAAAAGCCGGTTGAAAACCAGAGCCCCAGATATAGAGCATACTCCATACAAGGGCGGAAATGAGACCCTGTATAGCTGGAGATAACTGAGAAAGAAAAAAAGCTCACGCAGTCTAAAACAGAATCCTAGTTCTGAGGCCCGCCTCTAGCAACCGTTGTTACGTGTGAAGGTTCCAAGAACATATTTTGTTAATTATAAGCCAAGTAATGTTATATGTCACCCAACAGCGAGAGACGAAAACGTTCTCGAATTCGAAAGAGATAAATTATTTGGGACTATTAAAATCATCATATATTTTTATGTTACATCACTAGTAGTTTTAAAGATATTTTTATTATAATATTCAGAATGGGTTGAGACGACCCAACCCGAAAATTCTATCCACAGATCTGCTTTTTTTTTTTACCAGAAGGAAAGATATTTTTTCGGAAAAGATTAGATGACGAAGGCAATTCTTATAGAAGTAAAAAAAGTTTGAGCAGAATGTAAATTAGTGAGAGATGAAGGGCTGTTGTTTATTCATCGGCATACGAGGGAGATAGGTTAGAAATGTGCAGCTAGAAATCATTAATGAAAATAAAGAATATAGTAGGAGATAAGACAGAACCCTGAGTAACCATTACCAAATTGACAGAAAAAGAAGAAGAAGCGCCCCATCAACAACAGCCGATATGGAGGGTTCTGAGAGAAAACTAGACATAAATAAGCAAAAGAAGAGAAACCTAAAGAAAGGGACTTGGAGACAGTGACGCGTTGCCATAGCCCTCAAAATGCTTTGATTATGTCAAGCCGCCACCACGCATAGTCTCCCCGATAGTTCTAGGGCGGAAAACCATTAAATCAGTAAGAAGGAAAGTATATCGCCAGTAGACCTCGTTGCGCCGAAACCTACTGCGCATCGGAAAGAAGTGAAAGAGCATCCAAGTAGTGTCTAGAAATTAGATTTAGAAGGTGTTTCAAGATCTTAGATAGAATACAATGAGAGCTATAGGCGATAGTTAGAAGGACAGAGGCTTCTTATTTTCGAATCGTTTGACATGTGCGTGCTTCCAAACCTGAGGGAAAGTGTTAGTATGAACATAGTGATATTAGTTGAACGAGAGGAGGGCCAGCACGAAGCACACTCCCTCAAAACACTGGAGGAATGCCACCACCCGCCTTCCTAACTTACATAGATTTCAGGAGCCCAGACACCCATCAAAATGTAATCACAAGCAAAGACATAGGACACCTGAGAGGAGAGAGGAAGAGAGGAGGAATGCCAGAATCATCCAGCGTATGAGTTAGAGGAAAAATAGATGGCCGAAGAATTGGCCTTTCTCAGTATGAAAGAGATTAGCAAACAGAACCATCCAGAACGAATAAAAGAAAGAATTTACAAAGTTTAGAGATGTTTTTTGCCCAAGAGCCAGAAAGATTTGTTCAGTAGGAAGTAACCAAGGAGTTAGCGCACTTTCGTTTGATTAAAGCCCGCTTTGCTCGTCGCAGAGTATCCCTGCAACGATTCTAGCTAAATGAAAAATAGCAGAGAGTGATAGGAAGAACCCAGAGGATTTTTTTCAACTCCCGATACGCACTGTCTCTAGCCTGAATGCCAGGGAGAACAAAGTTTACATCGAACCAGGATATGAGAGAGAAAATGTAGCGAAAAGAATGACCCTGCCTCATCCCATTAGTATACAAGTCCCACCTATCGCAGAAGCTTAAGGCGTCACCAGAGTCAAAGCAGTCATATCCAATTATAGTTAGGCTAGAAGCAACGCAAGGCCCTCCCAATCGGCCCAACCAAAAGTGCGCAGAAAACAAACGCGCCTAGGCAGGAGGAACTTTGGAGAGAAAGTTATTAAAAATTAAGAAATATAAGGTTGTGGTCAGATTTACCAATAGGAGCGAATGTGGTTATTATAGAGAGAAACTAGTGGTAAACATAGGCAAGTGTGTTTCAAATTGGTTAGACGATCCGGGAACGTGTGGTTCTTCATTAGTGCTCCAGATTCGTTCTAGAGATACTAATAATTCGGTCCTACCTCCCATCATAATCAGTATAGAGAGGACCCCACATTCCGTTGGTACATTGAATCCCCTATAGAGACCCAGAATTGGTGAGAAGATTAACAGATCATCTAACGAAGTAGAAAAATATTCAAAAAAACGCGATTGAAAATCTTTCTATAGGAAAAACCATAGCAGAAAGCACACAAAGATTATTGTAGATAGAAGGAGGAAGAGATATTAGACCACAGATGTAGTTAGGAGATTCAATTCTCGAAACGTTATATAGAGGGTATGTTTACAATAGGCCATACATCCACCTATACGAATTTATAGAAATAGTTATAGTGATAACATTTACGAAGTTGAGGGAATAATTACCTTAGCCTCTGGTCCTCAGACGAAGAGCAGATAGGTGGTTGAGTGTATATCCGGTGCAAGTATAGTTATTAACCGTGTATAGTAGCCTAATAGAAGCCCGCGCCTGCGCAATCAATGCCAACACCGCACACACCCCACACCCAACAACAACAAACAGACAAAAAAAAACAGTTAAAATTATTCACACACAAAAAAAAAAACGAAATGTTAAAACGAAAAAACTATTTTATAAAAATAATGTAAAAATGTGAAAAGTTTAGAAAAGTTTAAAAGGTTTAGAGGTGTCGTCAAACGGAAGAAAATTTAACGAAAGAAAATTTTTTTTTTTACAATTATCAACGATTAAATCTGGATTTGTAAAGATTAAAATAACAAATTAACTAATCAAGTATAGGTGCTGTGCTAAACCCGTTTAAAATAAATAAAGTAAATAGAAACACTAAAAACTAGTTAAAAAAGACTACGAAAAAAAATATACCCTAGTACTATCTAAACTACGTATTTAACAATCCTAAATACTAACTATTGCTATCTAACATAACTAAAAAGTTTCAAAATTAAAAAAATAAAACAAATAATTTATCTTTAAATAATTTCAAAATTAATCAAATATTACAACCATAATAATAGTTAAAAACAATTAAAAACAGGAGAGCGTTTAATGTACAAACAAACTTAAGGCAAAATAGCTAAAAACATTATAAACACACTCAAAAGTAACGGAGCTCCAGTAAGCACAACCTTATCCCCACACTAATCTAAAGAACACCAATCTAAACACACACACACCAATTATAACTATATATAATATATCATAATATATTATAATATATAAATAATATATATATAATATATATATTAAGATATTATATATAATATTATATAATATATATATATATATATATATATAATATAATATACTATAATATATATAATAATATAAATAAAATAATCTATATATATTATATATAAATTATATATATATATATAATAAAATATATACATATATAATATATATATATATATATATATATATATATATATATATATATATATATATATATATATATATATATATATATATATATAATATAATATTATTAATATAGATAATAAATATATATATATATATATACTATAGTATAGTAGTAGCTATTTTGCACGTAAATGACCGCGACCTTTTTTGACCTTTTTTTGACCTGCGACCCTTTTGGGCTCTTGACCTTTTTGGCAACCTGAATTTTTTACCTAAACTTTTTTTGGGCCTTGACCTTTTGGCAACCCAAATTTTTTGAGAAACCCGATTTTGAGAACCCAAATTTTTGAGAACCCGGATTTTTGAGAACCCGGATTTTTGAGAACCCCGAGATTTTGAGAACCCAAATTTATTGAGAACCCAAATTTTTTGAAACCCAAATTTTTTGATGAGAACCCAAATTTTTTGAGAACCCTAATTTTTTGAGAACCCAAATTTTTTGAGAACCCTAATTTTTTGACAACCCTAATTTGAGAACCCCTAATTTTTCGCGCAACCCTAATTTTTGCAACCCTCGAAGAAGGGTTGCGCCAAACGGTTGCTCAGCAACCGTTGTACGTGTCCCACCCTAAATTTTTCGACCAAACCTTTGGTCATCCAGGCAATTTTGGCCCACCCTAATTTTGGCCACCCTTTAAAGGGCTTACCCTATTTTTTGATATTCGTAAAAAACATCTACACACGGCGGGCGCCCGCACCCACACACAACAACACACACACCTAGACCTTCATTATAGCCAATACACCCAGCCTCCACATACCCTACACCAGCCTACACCCATCCTACACATAGCCTACACCCACCTCCACATAGCCTACAACCAGCCTACACATAGCCTACACCCAGCCGCCACATAGCCTACACCCAAGCCTACATCCAGCCTCCACATAGCCTACACCCAGCCTACACATAGCCTACACCCAGCCTCCACATTAGCCTACACCCAGCCTACACCCAGCTCACACATAGCCTACATTCCGCGCACCCTGCACCTAGCCTCACCAGCCTACAACCTTACACCTAGACCTCACCCAATCCTTCACCTAGCCTAGCACCAACCATAGATTCACCCAGCCTGTACCAGCCTATACACCTTACACCTAGCCTCCACACCACCTTCGCTAGCCCACACCTACACCTAGCCTCACCATTCCTCACCTAGCCACAGACCACACCTAATTCCACCCAACCTGTTACCTAGACCTCACCTTACACCTCCCCCCCCATAGCCTCCACACAGCCTTCACCTAGCCTACACCTACACCTACACCTAGCCTTCACCAGCCTTCACCTACACCTACACCAGACTCCACCAACCTTCACCTAGCGTACACTTATACCTAGCCTACACGTGCCCCTACAACCCTTGATGACTCAAAAACTTTTATGGGCTCAAACTTGTACGTCATCCTTTTTTGCATCTATATTGATGATTCAACTTTTGATACTCAGATTTATTGCATGTTTCAAACTTTGATGGCCTCCCAACCACCGCTAATAATATACTAAGTGATGTTCTATTAGTGTATCTATGCACGTATTAGAATGAGTATTAGATGAGTCCATGATGCCCAAGTGAGTGCCAATGAGTGCCAATGATGCCCCAAGTAGTGCCAATGAGTGCCAAGGAGTGCCCCACATAGTCCCAAGTGAGTGCCACATATTGTCAACTGAGGCCACTTTTTCAAGCCTTTTCTAGCCTCCCCTGATCCCCGAATAGCCCTAATATAGGTGTCTACCCCAGTTATAAGTATGAGGAATCGATTGTTGTATATTACAAGTTGCAAGGTGCTTCCTACTATGAGTTTATTCTTTTTCTAATCACTAGACCGTATATAGTTACTTGCACATTTGTCATCTATCCTAATCCATCATTACACTCTATTACACTCATTGACATTTTTTTGATCAGAGCACTTACATACTCTATTTCCTATAGCACTTTTTATCATTCTTTAGCCTATTTATACTACTTACACTCGTACTACTCCACACCACAGAAGTCTACACTTGTTACACCACAGCATCTTTCGTATATTTGATGTGCTGTCTCATATACTTGATGCCCTTCAACTTTTTTATAGTTCCTCAATTTTACTTTTTGTAGTTTACATGTCTCAGCATTAATTCTTCTCAGAGTCATTGATGCGTCTCTATTGTTATTTTGTTATTGCTCTCTATCTGTGTATTTGTCTTCTATATCTTTTATTATGATAGTCGATCTTTATCACCAATCTCGTATTTATTGATGAGTCGTTCTTTTGATATATGTACTCAGTCTTTTGTTCTATTCCCTCTAGAGTCATTTATAGCTACCCAACAAGGGCTCAGCTCTATGAGCCCTCCGGCGCCAAAGACAGCTCCAATTCCCCACCCGCAGTGCGACCCCCCGCCCCCGCCCGCCCGTGCCCCGCAGCGCATAATTTCGCTACCCGCCTCGCATCGCGTGGCTGCCCGTGCATGTCGCAATTATTTCGCATTACCGTCCCGCTCGTGTTTTCTTGTCCGGTTCAGCGCCAAATATTCCCCGCAACAAAAATAATATATCAATGTTAAACTTATTCAAAGAAGTCTTTCAAAATATACTATAGAGTCATTCATTTTTACATACAATTGTACGAAATTTTATTAAAAAAACATATACTTTACAACCTTAAATCAGTAAAATCAGTTAATCAATAGATGTGTTATTACCTAACACCTATTGCAGGGGGATTAGTATGCTTTTTTTTACTTGTTTACTGCTTTAACTCATGTTTACTGCTTTAACTTTCTTGCTTTTCTGCTTTAACTCACATACATTACAACTAAAGCAGAAATCAGTAAATCAAGTAGAGGTTACCTAACACCCAAGGATTAGTATGCTTTTTTTTACTGCCTTGACTGCTTTAACTTCTGCTTACTGCTTAACTTTCTGCTACTGCGTTTAACTTTCTGCTTACTGGTTTTAACTCACTATACATTTCATACCTTAATACCATTAAATCAGTAAATCAATAGATGTTACCTAACCACCTAATTAGTATGTTTTGTTTACTGCTTTACTGCTTTAACTTTCTGCTTTACTGCTTTAACTTCTGCTTTAACTGCGTTCAAACTTTCTGCTCTTACGTGTTAACTTTGCTTTACCTGTTTTTAACTTTCTTTTTTACTGCTTTAACTCATAATATTTATTAACATTATTTTCTGTTATTTTTTAATACTTTTTATTTTATTCTTGGATTTATCTATTACTTCTCTTGTTTTACTTGTTCTCATTTTGGATTTTTTTAATAACTTCACCATATTATTCTTTTATCTTTTCTTTTATTTTATATTTTACTCTCATTTTTCTTTCTATTCATTATTTTTATATTACTTAGCTTATAAGTACAAGACTATAGTAACACTCCTTCGTAACACACATACACACCCGCACACACACACACACACACACACACACACACACACACACACACACACACACACACACACACACACACACACACACCACACTTAACTTATTAACACATTCACTTATGACACTTATACACACATTTCACTATGGAAACTGATATTTTCCATAGACACTTACATTTACACTTATACACACACACCTACACACCACACACACACCACACACCAGATTTACTTACACACACATTTACTTTACACAGACACACAGTCTAAGTACACATACACATATTCACTACACTCATAAACAGACACACATTTACACACACACAGATTTACTACACTCACACAGATTAACTGACCACACACAGAATTTAACTTACAGTCACACACAAGATTTACTATTACACACACACACACACACACCCCAACACACACGCACACTCACTTACACACCCACACACACGCACACTCACTTACACATATAACGTATAATTTAATTAAAACATTTTATTTTAATTAAACACGTACATTATATTACTCATTCAAATTATAACTAAAATTATTTTCAAAGTTTCTGTAAAACTTCATAATAAATCAATCATTATCTTGAACAAAGAATTTATTATTAACGTTAATACTTTTTGTTATAAATTTATAACTAACAAGTTTTAAAATTACTTTTAGTAAAATTTTATGAATTTAATTAAAAAAAATATATATTTAACGTACCTTAAAGCAATTAAATCAGAAAATCAGTTAAGCGTCAGCCCTAGCACCCCTCTTACACCCAAGCTATGCCACTTTTGTTTCTATTGACTTACTGCTTTACATCATCTTTAGCGATGAATAAGTATAAAAATAAACAAAATAAGTTCTCGAACTGCTAAACATAACATGGATTTTATTAAAATCATTCTAAGTTTTTATTTAAAAATAACAATTATTCACTTACATTTATATTATTCGCTCGACGTTTAACTAAAAATATTTCAAAGTTTTTAATGATTAATTTGATTTTTTTTATTATTAATCTATTACTGTTAACAATCCAACACGAGAAAACCCAACAACCCCCACTCGTTACAGATACGAAACTGACTTCTCTCTGTAAAATTGGTTGAAATAACTACTTTAGCACAAATTAGATTAATTTCTTTTTGTACCTCCGGGCACTTTAGGCCAATACCTGTTCAAAAATATTTCAAACTGACCTTTTTCTGTTAAATGTGGTGCAAAATTACGTTAGGCCTAAATTTAGCCTAAATTTAGATAAAGCCTTTTTGTAATCCACAGCGCATTTAAGCCTAATACCCAGGTCAAAAGGTAATCCAGTAAGACAGAATCGAGAATCAATGTTATTAATTTTATAAAATATTTCCAAACTGAAACATGCTGGATCGGTAAATCCTTTGATTCAGTAAGAAGAAATGTTCACCTTCTTGTGAGACGATAATCCTTACTCTATATGACCTCGCATGGATGTCGAAATTATTTTATCGCTTTTGGTTTTAAGGTATGAAAAAACATGTTTTCATATCCGAGCCCAAGTTTCGTTATTTAACTCTTACATACATGTAAATATTATTTAAGAAAGTAAAAATAAGTTAACTTAAAATACTCCTTTACATATAAATTAGAAATAATAATCATTTAATTTTATAGATGATTATATATTATCATACATAAATTTTATATGTCTAATATATATATATATATAAATATATATATTATATATATATAATATATATTATATATATATATAATATATATATATAATATAATAATTATATAAATGTAGATTTATATTAAAAGTCTGACAAAGCATGCTTAAATATTTTTAAAAATGTACCTACAAGGATAAAATTAAATATAAACTTCTACATACGTTTATTACATCAATTAAAACCACTTTATATTAAAAAAATTCTTTAATATCTTGCAAATATGCCAATCATTTAAATATCATTATCGGATGATATAGTTTCTGTCTCAGTAATGAACCTTCAGTTTAACACATACGTTTAAAAAGTTCCCGCTTCAGATATCAAGTATAGTTTACATTTCTGTTTCACCTGCTATAAATACTTTACCTGCATTGTTTCTAAGTAGATAAATGAATTTCGTACGTCTATAGAATTTTAGGAAGCGATCGATAGCGCGTAGATCACGATTCAGATTTTCTAAATTGCCGTAGTATTCTGTGTTATAAACATGTATATGAATGACGGTTACGTAATTGGATAACACATATGTCTCTTCATCTGCATTAACATTCGCCACGTACCTCTATGCATATTAATTTCATGCTGCATTAGGCGCCTGAAATGTAGTAATCCAAATTGATGTACGTTCAAATACGTTGTTTCATGATTTACTCTCCCATAATTCAACTTCCAAGCTGGATTATGTTTTGATGTTATAAAATACTAAAGTAAGTTGCTTATCGCTGGTTTTCTTCGCACAGGCTAATAATTGTTTCGGTCCAGTTTAAAAGCTTGGTTTAAAGTTTTCTGTAAGCCACTCTTCAGTGTGAACATATACAAAGTAATTCATCTGAACTCACGAAAATATACGCTTTGTATTATAACATGGTGAATGGTATGATACCGATACTGGAAGTCCATAAAGAGAAATTAAAAGAATGAAACCCTACTCCTGGATCCTTGATTTCCCATTGACAATGTCTTGTATTGAGGTATACCTAAGGTGAAACATGATATACACTTATATATCATGATAGAACACTTTTATTTACAAATCAGAAACTTTAAACTTGCCCAAAACGAGTATGATTTTAGAATGAGTTTGGGTCTAAAACATCCCCCTGCTCAAATATAATTTTCATCCAATCAAAGGTAGGGCTCAGGAACTTGAAAAAACATGTTTTTTTTCATCCTTAAAACCAAAAAGCGAGAAAATAATTCTCGACCAATCACATACGATCTCATATAGAGATAAGGATTACGTCCACTCACAAGAAAGTTAAACATTTCCTTCTTACCTGATTAAAAGGATCTTACCAATCCAGCATGTTTAGATTTTGATAATTATATTTTATAAAATAATAACATTGATTTCCGATTCTTGTCTTATACTAAATACCTTTTACCTGGTATAGCTTAATCCGCCTGTGATATCAAAAAACATCCTAAATTTAGGCTAAATTTAGGCCTAACTATCTTATTGCACACATTTTACAGAAAAAGGTCAGTTTGAATTAAATATTTTGACCTGGTATTAGGCCAAATCGCCCCGGGGTACAAAAAGGATTATCCTAAATTTATGCTAAATATATGCTAACACATTTTACAGAAAGGTCAGTTTCTATCTGTAACGAGTGCGGGTTGTGTTTTCTCCCGGTTAGGATTGTCCAATGTAACAAGATAATAATAAAAAAATCCAAATTATTTAAAAAAAACTTTGAGAATATTTTAGTTAAACGTCAGGAATAATATAAAATTAAGTGAATAATTGTTATTTTTAAAATAAAAACTTAGAATGATTTTAAAAAATACATGTTATGTTAGATCGAAAAACTTATTTTTTATGTTTTTTTTATTAAAATAAAATGAGTAAAGCAGTAAATTAATAGAACAAAAACTTTCGCATAGCTGAGTTAGAGGGTGCTAGGCTGACCTTTACTATTTCTGATTTTATTGCTTTAAGGGTACGTAAAATATATGTTTTTAATAAAATTTCATAAAAGTTTACTAAAATTATTTTAAAACTTAGTTAGATAAAATTTATAAACAAAAAGTATTAACAGTAATTAAATAAATCTTTGTTCAAAAGATAATGATTGATTTATTATAGAAGTTTAAATAAACTTTGAAATTAATTTACGTTATTATTTGAATATGAGTAATATAAATGTACGGGTTTAATTAAAAACATAAAATTTTAAAAATTATGACGTTAATGGTTAAGGAGTGTGCGTGTGTGTGACGGGTGTGTAAGTATGTCGTTATGTGTTTGTGGTGGTACTTATGTAAAATCTGTTGGTTGACTGTAAGTAAAATCTGTGTGTGTGAAGTAAAATCTGTGTAAGTAAATCTTTGTGTGTAAGTAATTCTGTGTGTGGAAGTGTAAGTAAATCTGTGTAGGTGTAATAATCTTTGGGATGTTAAGTAAATCTGTGTAAGTTAAATCCTGTGTGCTTTGTGTTGTGTGTGTGTTATTGTCGTGTGTGTTATATAATGTAAATGTAAGGTCTATGGGTAAATGTAAGTCCATTATGAATGGTTGTATAATGGTCATACTGAATTGTGTAAAGTTAAGTTGATGTGTGTGTCTTGTGTGTGTTGCGTGGGGGCGTGTGTGTGCGTGTTGTTATGTTGTTCTAAAATAATAATAAACAATAGGCATGAAGTAAATTACACATAGTATATATAATAAAAATAATAGAAATTAAATATAATAATTAAAGTAATAATAATTAAAAAATAAAATGAAAAGAAAAAAAGAAATAAAAATAAAAATATAAACAAAAATAAAATAATAAAGGTAAAATAATAAAAATAAAATAAAAAGAATAAAAAGATAATAAAAATAAATAAAGTATTAAAACAAAATAAAAAGAAAACATAATGTTAAAAAAGATATGAGTTAATAGCAGTTAAAACAGAATATGTTAAAAACATTAAAGCAAAAGTTAAAACAGTAAAGCATAAAGTTAAAGCAAAAGCAGAAATTAAAGCAACGCTTGTAGATCTTCTCT
>JABUQX010026997.1:7500-10000 GCA_015478945.1 Trachelipus rathkii
CATTTATAAGGATAAATTTTATGTATTTTTATATTTCTCTAAGAACATTTTCGTTTTTGTCATTTGTGCTTACGCTCGATAAGAAATGCTTACCCAGTTTTAGCACGAACTTCGTGCATAAACGAGCGCGATTTCTCATAAAAGTCACTTTTGTTTACAAACAATTGGAATCAGCTGTTGTGATGGACCACGTGGTTTTGGAATAAACAGAAATAAAAAACAAACAAATGGTTTATATTATAAATAACTGATCAACTATTGTGATAGAGTTTATCGATTTGGAAGAAATTAGATTTAAAGCTATTTTTATTGAATGATGCATTCATCAATTGAAATTTACCTACCACGCCGCCATCTTGTTTGTTTACATTTTTTCGTAAGAACGTGCTAAATCCGCTGAGCACGGGAAATAGCAACCTGAAAGAATTAAGGAAATTCCTTACGTTTGGTGAGCATTTTTCATGATTTTGAGCTAAGTTTGACAAAAACGATCCCAAACTCGAGCATTTCTTACGTTTCGTAAGCACAAATACAATAACAAAAACGGCTTTACTTGTATTGTTTTTAAATATTTGTTTAACAATAGAAATAACTTGGAATTTATTCCTATGGTAAAATTATTATTTAGATCATTAAGTAAAAATAAACAATAGCAAAATTAAATAAACAAAATTTAATTATGTGGTCTTATAGGAAAGGGCATATATATATATATATATATATATATATATATATATATATATATATATATATATATATATATATATATATATATATATATATATATATATATATATATATATATATATATATATATATATATATATATATATATATATATATATATATATAATATATATATATATATATATATATATATATATATAGAAATAAACACCATCACTCACGGGCAGAGCCCTAATCAAGGAGGAGGTGTACTCATTTAACGTCCGAGCAGGACGGAGCCAAGCCCAAGGAGAGAATAGCTCACATTCTCCCACCCGACCAGTTGCGAACCTGGGACCCTCGCTTGGTTTGGCGAGTGCTCTAACACTGAGCTATCAGGCGCTTTTATATAAATAAATATGAAATACATAAAAAAAAAAATTTAAAAAAAAATATACATATATATTAATATTACATACTATTATTATCATCATTAATATTATTATTAAATTGCTAAACACTATATTTCACTATTAATCACCAGTAATTACGATATTTTAATATTAATATTACTATTATGATGCACTGCACTATGTTTTAATAATAATATTGATATGCCTACACAATATTTCACTATATATTAATATTATTTACCACTATTCACTATATTAAAAATTTAGATTAATCAAACTGTATTATTATTATTATTATCACCACAATCACTGTTATTACTATTAGTATGTTTGTTATATATATTTCACTATATATTAAAATTATTTACCACTATTCACCATATTAAAAATTATCATTAACATCATTATTATTATTATCATTATCACCACAATCACTGTTATTACTATTAGTATGTTAAACGAAATATCCCCAACATTCGCGGAAAGATAAATGTGATAGGAGGGGTTTCCAGCCCCTTGCTACCAGTGGAAGAGAATTTGGAAAATTTACTTCATATGACTCGACGATAGACTTGGGAAACGCAGCTCCACCTTCTTCAATTTAGTATTTTAAATTTCTTCTTTATAATTTTATTTTTGTATTTAATAATTAATTATCCAAAATAGCAAAAAGAAATGATTTCAAACATTTTGCTGCTCCTCGAACCCATATTACAAATGAAATAAATTTATATGTTTAAAATTTTACATTTTTTTAAAATCCAAAATCATAATTTTCTTTTTCCTTGAAATTTCTTGCCACCATGAACGAATCAAACGCTTTCTTTCTTTCTTTCTCTCTTCTCTTAAAATATTCCAATCAAATCTTCAGTAGAATCCCAGATTCGACTTCATCTCTTCAATAAATCGCCTCTGACTATCCTTCTTCTTTCCAATCTCTCTCTCTTCTGGTCCCTCTGTATTTCGCCTCCCCTCTGGTTTCCACTGAGTCCACACTCGATGACGGTCGAATCATATATAAAATATATATATATATATATATATATATATATATATATATATATATATATATATATATATATATATATATATATATATATATATATATATATATATAAATATATGTATATATATATATATATATATATATATATATATATATATATATATATATATATAATATATATATATATATATATATATATATATATATATATATATATATATATATATATATATATATATATATATATATCAGTGGTGACTCTAGTAACTTTTTACTACTCGTGCTCTCTCTCTCTCTCTCTCTCTCTCTCTCTATATATATATATATATATATATATATATATATATATATATATATATATATATATATATATATATATATATATATATATATATATATATATATATATATATAT
>JABUQX010026997.1:15000-17500 GCA_015478945.1 Trachelipus rathkii
TAAGGAGGGCGGAGACGTGTTGAGAGAGAAGGTATTGGAGCTTCTAAATGAGTGTTGGAGAAGGAAAGAGGTCCCAGAGAGCTGGGGAAAAACTATTATTATTCCAATATATAAACAGAAAGGAGACTCTGGAGAGTGCAAAAATTACAGAGGGATCTCTTTGATAGATCATATGGCAAAAATATATGAAAGAGTGTTGGAGAAAAGACTGAGAGAGATCATCGAACCACAACTGGGAGAGGAACAGCATGGATACAGGAAGGGCAGGAGTACGACAGACCTTATGTTCACATTGAGACAGATTGGAGAGAAGATTTACGAGTACAACAGGAGGATCTATGTAGTGTTTATGGATTTAAGGAAAGCTTTTGACACGGTACCTAGGAATGGATTATGGAGGGTGTTAGAAGAAAATTATGGAGTGGGAAGAGGATTGTGTGATGCACTGAAGAGTATCTACAAAGTGGCTAAGTGCAATGTGAGAACAGGGTATAAAAATGAAAAATGGTTTGAGGTGGCGAAGGGGGTGAAACAGGGAAGCGTATTGTCGCCCTTATTGTTCATAGCTTATATTGATAAAGTCATTGAAGAGGTTAAAGAGGAGGTGGGGGAAATGGATGGAGATATTATGGCATATGCGGATGATTTGGCGGTGTGGAGTGAAAGTAGAGAAGGAATGGAAAGAATTACTAGATGTTTCGCGGAAAAACTTGGAGCAAAGGGGCTACAAATGAACACTGAGAAAACTGAGGTGATGATGGTGAGCAGAGAGGAGGAGGAAGGTTGGGAGATCATGGTGAATGGAGAAAGCTTGAAGAAAGTTAAAGAATTCAAATACCTGGGTGGAATATATACAGAAGACGGAGGGTGTGATGCAGAGATCACGCATAGGATAACGAAGTTAGGAAGAGCGGCAAGGGCTGTGTATCCTTTGATGAAAGATCAATATATGGGTGTAGATGTGAAAAGAAGTATTTACGAAGGAGTGTTAGCACCTATATTGCTATATGGAGCAGAGACATGGTGTACTACCAAAAGGCATGAAAGTAGGATACAGGCAACGGAGATGAAGATCTTGAGAGCAATAATTGGAAAGACTAAGAAAGATAGAATAAGGAACGAAAGAGTCAGAAGGGAAGTCGGAGTGACACCTATGGTGAGGAGAATAGATGTGGATAGATGTGGCAAAAAAATCGATGGTGGGGACATTTGGAAAGGATGCAGGAGGACAGGCTGGCGAAGAAACGATGGGAGTGGACGCCGGATGGAAGAAGACTCAGAGGAAGACCAAGGAAGAGATGGAAGGAGTCGTTGCAAGATTCGTTGATGAGATGCGGGCTGCCTGCAGTGGAGGAAATACAAGAGAGAAGACTGTGGGAAGACAGAGCCGAGTGGAAAAGAATGCTGAGTCGACTGACAGGTCGTGGTTTTCTGCAAGACCAGGACCTTCCTGGGGGAGGACAGTAAGACAGTAAGTAAGTAATATATATATTATATATATATATATATATATATATATATATATATATATATATATATATATATATATATATATATATATATATATATATATATATATATATATATATATATATATATTAATAGTATTCAAATATAAAGGTAAATAAGAATTCATTTGTATATCATTATAGGTTAATTTGAATAAACTTTTCTTTATGCGTTTTTTTTTTTTTTTTTTTTTTTTTTTTTTTTTTTGTAAAATAATAATAAAGTATAACCTTTTTTTCAGATATAGTTTATATATTTATAATATACCCTCTTATTTTTTACTTATGAGTTTATGTAAAACTCAAAAAATAATAATAATTTTATACCAGTTTACAGTTATCAAGAAAATTTGAAATTTTAGAATCTAAAGAAATTTATTAAGGAATTTTAAAATATGTTAGCACATGTGTATAACAGTTTCCAGTAGTGATTTTTGCCTTTAAAATCTATTAAAACCAATAAAAACCACATTAAAACCATCAAAATAACATAAAAACCAAAAAAAAAAAAAAAAAAACGTTTATTTTGTTTATTTAAAAAAACCAATGTTTTTTGTTTTTTTTTAAAAAAACATTTTTTTTTCCAACCCTATATATATATATATATATATATATATATATATATATATATATATATATATATATATATATATATATATATATATATATATATATATATATTTATGTTTGTGTGCTATGTACAATAATTTATATATAGATAATATATATCTGTATGTATATATATATATATACATATTATATATGTTATATTTAATCTATATATTATATACATATAAATAATATATATATATTATATATAAGTAGATATATATATATATATATAATATATATTATATATATATATATAAATATGTTTGTGTGTGTGCCTGTGGGGCAAAGATCATATAGGTTATATAGTATATTGTTCATTAAAAAAAATATTTTCTAGTGGCTATCAAATTAATTTTTAGTAACAATAGATTTTTCTATAG
>JABUQX010026997.1:27500-40000 GCA_015478945.1 Trachelipus rathkii
AATCTAAATTACATCGCTAACGTATACAATAAAAAAGTAACCTAATTCTCTCTCTCTCTCTCTCTCTCTCTCTCCTCTCTTCTCTCTCTCTCCATCTCTCTCTCATCTCTCTCTCTCTCATCTCTTCTCTCTCTCTCCTCCTTCTCTCTCCTTTCTCTTTCTCTCTCTCTTCTCCTCTCTCTCTCTCCTTTCTCTCTCTTATTATATATATATATATAATTAAAATAATATTAAATTATCATATATATATATATATATATATATATATAATATATATATATATAGTATATATATATTATATATATATATATATATTTATATATAATATATATAATAATATATCATATATATATATATATATATATATATATATAATAAAATTATTATTTTCGTAAACAAAAAAGTAAATTAATAAAAAGTTTTCGTGCTTCACCAACACAAGTATTCAAATGCTATTTAAAAATTTTATAATTTTTATAGGTATATTTGATATCATAATTAATTCGATTTTCCAATATATCGTATCACATTCCAAACTTTACCTAAGACCCTATATTATTCTCCTTTCTCGATGGACTGTAACTATTGTAATTTTTTGAGATAAGGGATCGATGAAGTTGTCGCTCTAACCAAAATCACCTATATTGTAAAAAGAAAAAACAAAAAAATTTCACAATTTTGTCGGTAATAAAACTATTATAATAAGTGAGCTTCCACACCTTTAAGAATATTAAATTTTTTTTTTAGATATTATTTAAATCTTACTTAACTAAACTTAAATAATTAATAAATTTCACAGCTATAAAACTTATGGGTTATTATTTATTTTCACTTTCCTTAAGACTAAAAACTTATATTAGTAATTTATTTCATTTTTCCATTTTTTTTTTCAATAACTAACTAATCTACTAACTTATAGAAAAAAAAGTTCAATCCTTTTAAACAAGACTATATGAGGCGTTGCTGTCAATTGTGTTCCGATTTAGGAGTTGATTTAAAAATAAAATCGGCTTTAGCCTTAAAACCTGGGATTGCTGATAATCACAAGAGCCTTATTATTCAATTAAATTATTATTATTATTATATTATTATATTAATTAATTTAATATTATTATTATATTTTATATATTATTATTATTATTTTATTTTAGTAACTATTTTAATGATAATCACGATGTGAAGCTACTTATCAATCCAAATCAAGCCTTTTGATTTTTATTAAATAGATTGTGGTAAAAAAATTACCCTAATTTTTCTTTACCGAATTTAATTTTAAAAGTAAAAAATTTAATGTCTTAAAATTTAGGAGCAACGGAAGAAAGTTGACAGAAAAGAAAGTTGATAGAAATAAAAATTGATAGAAGAGAAAGTTGAAATAAATCTGAGAAAATTTTTAGAAATAAAAATGGACTAAAAATGTTTGCATACGACTTATTTTCAAGCAAGAAATAACTAAATGCAAAATGTTTTACTTTTAACATGAATTATTATAGCTGTTATCGGTTTACAAAATAAGTATAATATTTTTATTAATATAATATAAGATTTAATGCTAAGCGCAAAAATGTTTTGAACAAAGTACTTTCGAGAGTTATTTTAAATTAAAAAATTTAATTGAATTTATTATTACTTGTAAATGTGATGGTCTCCAATAGCGGTGTAACGATGCACTTGTTGAGGTATCGTCGGTCTGCACCAACCCTTGCAATCCCTAATACGTCCCCAGTAGGTGACTCGTGTGGCCCTCGCGATAACAGCGTGGCAAATAGGCGGGGGACTCACCCATGGAAATAATGGGCCAAAGAAGAGAGTCCATTTACAATAAAAAATTACGTTTTGGCACTATCTATTCTGAGAACTAAACTGCAACTCATCCCCCAAGGAAGACACCCACGTTGAAGGCCAAAGGCCTATGACAGAACCAGATGGAGACGGACATGCATAACAGCGAACCCTAAAATATACAAATGTAAAAAAATGATTTCAAAACTATAGAAAATTCAGTAATAAAAAAAAAAATTAATAAATTATTTTGTTATTCATAATAAAAAACATATTGCTAGTGTGATGCTACTTTTGTACATTTATACAGACCTTTTATTTATTTCAATTATAATTATAAAATTTTTAACAGAAAATAATATTCGGAAATTTTTTAATTTGAAAATATCAAAAATATTTTAGCTCTTGTAGAATGAGGTTTGAAGAGATAGATATATCACCACCAGTATCTTGTCCTAATATTGACTCCCTTGTGGAGTTCAGTAGCTGTTGTGACGAAGAAGCATGTGAATACTACGGCTTTGGAAAACAAGCATGTATGGATGAGTCCTAAAAGCATTGTTACACTAAAGAAGAAGTAGAGAGGTTAGTCTATGAGGTAAAATACTATTATGATGCTTTCAGAAGAGAAAAATCTGCTTGTTAGAAGTTATAGAAAACTCTGGAAGAGCTGAAAGCAGATAACGCTCAGCAGCTCGATATAGTACTACGCTACGAAAAGGAAAAAGCTGGTATAAAATGCGTTGTCATGGAGGATAATCATGAAAAGCAATAAATTATCAAAAATAATCAAAATAAAAAGCATTGTATCAAAATTGATATTGCAGAAGTGTAGCAAAAGTAGTAATTTTAAGCTCTGTTGAAAAAGGATCTAGATATTAAGTTAGACAGAATTACAAGTAAGTGTTTAGAAAGCTAGAAAATAATTTCTGATTTGGAAACGGAAACTCAAAAGCTAAAAAATGAACTCAGAAAATACAGTTCTGAATTAGAGATGCTGGACAGCGATTACAAAGAACATACTACCAAACTCTGTCATTTTAAAGAAGAAATCAAAAAATTGGACGATCAGAAACAAGCTAGTCTGAAAAACTTGAAACCTCTAAACATAAAATTCGAAGAGAAGAAAGAAAAACTAGAATGCGCGAAGGAATGTTGCGAAAGAACAATGAAAACTTACGAGGAAAATTGTGAATGTATGGAAAAATTAAAGAAAGAAGTGGAGCAAAGAAAATGTTCGATCAAATCACTCCGCTAACAAGTTTTGGGTCTTACCGATGAATTGCAAAATCTCAATATCGAAATGTAGGAGAAATTTTTCAATTTTGATAGGAGAGAGAATATGGATATTGTGGGAAAATGCTAAATTAGACTTATGAAATATTAATAATTAAAAGAAGAAGGGAGGCTATAAGAATGCTGAGGCTATAAGTTAAATGTATAGTTTTGTAACTGAATAAACTCTAATTTGATTACTTATTATTATGATTACTTATTATTATTATTATTATTATTATTATTATTATTATTATTATTATTACATATATACAGAAATATAAATAAAAAAAACTACACAGATACTAGTATTATATTACATGTTTGCACGTAATTCTCATTACGAAGAATGGTTTCCATAGCAACGGAATCAGAAAAAGAGATATTCCACTTTTCCCAAGAGAAAAGAAGACCAATGTAGATATCCAATCTACAATTATTAGCTTAATCATGCAAACTGAAAATAAAGCCCATGACTAAGACTGAGGAGTCCAAGTACTCAATATAAAACAAACTTAGCGGGACTTAAACATAACCCAATACTAGTAGCTAACGAAATCCTAAATGAGGCGTTTATCATCGTAAACCACCACTTTAGAACAAGCACATCAGAAAAGCCTAGCCCTAATTTGAGACTCGAAAATAATTAATAATCAAATGGGAAGGTCAAGAGAGAGAGTTATACTAAAATTTATTATATATTATATATTAATATATTCATATTATATCTTAAATATACTGACTTACTAAAGATAATTTAGTAACTCACTATCTATTTAATATAATACTATCTACTAACTTAAAAAAAAACCGCTAAAAACCTTGAAATAGAATATAAATTAGTATTCCCCTAAAATAAAATAATCATATTATATAATTATAATAATAATATAAATTATATAAATATATAAATAAAATATAATAATTAATAAAATATAAATAAAGTATTAATAAAATAATATAATTGAAAATTTAACATAGTATATAATTAACTATATTTATATTTAGATGTACACCGATTAATCGGTAGGTAATCTAATATTTATCCCTCAATAGTAATCTTGGCAACTGAGAGTACACATTATGAATAATAATAATACAAATAAAGTATAAAAGATATTGATTTTATTATGCGTTTCATTCACGATAAAATGAAATAAATTAAAGATAAACTGCATATTATAATATGTTGATTTTTGAATACATCACAAGTCATAGTTATTCTACTTTAATTATCATAATTATTAATTTATAAATAAGAGTTTATCTGAGGCTTATGACTAATTTGTAATACTCTCATATTTATATATATAATGAATAGCTAATTATTAGTGTATGTTATTTACATGTCGACTCATTCATTATTTATTATTATTATTTAATAATGAGTAAACTTATAATCATGGTATATCAATATTATTATTCACCTCAATATTTAAAATACATGATACTGACTAATGTATTATATAAAGATATCATATAGCTCTAATTCTGAGGTGTTATTAATGTTACATCCAGTATACAAAACGAACATCTAAAGCTCTGGCGAGTCAAACTATAAATCTCCATTTAACACAGTGACAAGACAACTGGGAGTAAAATGACGCTGACACTGGTGCAATAAATATTTAAAAAACTGGCGCTACCACATTAGGGTCCCACATGCACTAGGCGAATTGCATACAAAGACATACTGTAGAAAAAAAACAGAAATAAGAAGCAGTACTGCGCGAGATTAAATGTGACCTCTCACAATATACAGACCATCATAACTCATCGGGGTTAATTAACCCACACTCATATGAAGAAACACCAGCAATCGGGGTCTACTAACCCCCAATATCAAAGAACAACGCACACCACACACACCAATAGAAATTAACATAGACACCATGAAAAACAAGGTTTTACTAAAACCACATCGAGTTAGGCAGTGTCCCACTTATAAAAATTATATATATATTTATTTATATCTAAATTTATCAAGTTTCACCTATATATATACTAGTACAGTCATGACACGGGATCTTATATATCTGTGGATTATAATTATCGGGGTAATTAAAGATATATAATATTATATATATATATAAACAAATACCCGTATATATAATATATATATTATATATATTAATTAATTAATAAATATATATATAATATTATATATTATATATTAATATATATATATATATATAATATTATAATTATTATTACAATAATATATCTGCAACTAGCATTAAAAGAATACAAGCCAAACTAGTCTCTTATTTATTAGTCTAAACCCAATCCAAAAGAAATACTGAACAAATATGTGAACAGCACTTCATACAGGAGTATCTAACTAAATAGCGAACCTATATATATCTAATATATAAAAGGAATAACGAGCAACTTGAGGTGTATAACCTATGTATCACCTAGTTATATATAAAGCAAAACAAGAACTGGGTTATACTAGTATTATGATACCCATATTATATATATTAATAGATATACTAATAACAATTAGATCATAGTAGATCATCCAAGTTATAAATAGAGTCAACTAGAAAATCAGACAATATAATATAAATATATGAAACAAGCAGACCATGGTCAACTTATTTTGTGAGTCACCCATATATAAGAAACCAGCGAAACTGGTAGTTACTATTAGATATCCACCTAATAATAAATCATAAGCAACAAGCAACTGTGGATAGTAAACGTAGACCTAATATTTAAATTACAAAAACAGTAGTAATCACAAACTAAGGGTCGACTAGAGACCAAATAATATAAAAAAGAATACTGAGAATAAATATAAAAGAACATGACTGACTTAGAAGGTGATCAAAAGTGACCAATATAATATATAAGCAACTTACTATTATTAGTACCAAATATATAGATAGATTGTCAATAAAACCAGTATTAGCAAATATGAAGTCAAAATTAAGCTTATTTATTGTGGGAAGAAAACCAAAGCTAAATGGTGTCAAGTGATTTGTAGCACATGTAGTAAGTTCAGGTGTAGCTTTGACGACATGCATGCCACCCCCTGTCCATTTACCTTCTTTCATGTCAAAGTAATAACAGCCTGAAGTGAATACTCTTAATGAATAATCTAAATTAAATTCTATAAAACTATCTTTAGTTGTTGTGTTCAAGTTAACAGATTCTGATTTCAACATATAAAATATTAAATTATATAATTAATATATATTAATATATATATTATTAATATAATAATATATTATATATATATATTATAATATTATATATATATATATATATATATATTAATATAATATAATATATATACGCTAACTGCTACCAAAAGCAAAACTATAGCATGTTCTGAAGCGCTACTTCACCCCATACAATATTATATATATATATTATTATAATATATTATAATATATAATATATATAATTATATATATATTATATATATATTATAAATAAATATATATTTTATCCCAGTGAGATGAAGAGAGGCAAAACGGGTGTATATACATACAGCATAGTGTCCGTAATAACGATACGTAAAGTGAAATAAAGAAACGTAAAACAATTGATGTAAAGATAGCTTGCTTCAAGATATCTAGTGACCTATATATCTATAATATAAAAGAGAAAATAGCACACATGTAAAAGATGGGGTTACGTGACATTATTATAAAGAACAAGCAACTGGTGATTTCTTAACGTGAGTTAGATGCGCTATAGTCACCTATATATAAAGCTAAAACAATGGGCTCAACGTAGACTCCAATTACATGAACTACGAATAATGACTAACATAATAGACAGAAGCCAGCTTAGGGTTCAAATATTGAACTACCCAATTATAAATTATAATAGATCACAGCTAACTAGGAGATGATCTCATAACTAATAACCTCACATGTATTAAAGACAGAACTGGGTCAACGTTAATCATATATACTAAATTTATTAAAAACCACAGCCCTTAAGGATACTTATGGTAATACGCTTGGAATAAGTACACCGCAATTAATAAGAAATCAAAGTATAATAATCATTCCTGAAAAAAAAATATAAAGAGAATATAAGCAGCTGAGGGTCTAGTGTACACTCATATAAATGAACATTCAATCACTGGGTTATAACCCAATATGTAAAGAACAAGCAAATATGGGAGTTCGTACCCCAATATAATGAATAAGCAACCGAGAAGTCACTTAATATTAAATAGACCCCACTAAAGTTATAAACTTAATCTTTCAATTACCAACCATACAATACTCACCTTAATAATAAATTATATTAATTATTTAATACTAATATATATATATACATACATTTATAATATATAGACGGTATGCAAGTTGACTTCCTCTGGGTCATCTGTATATGAATATATAGATACACTTAGGGACCTACTACGTTGTAATGCGTAAGTCTATAATAATTCTACTACTTTAAGCTATAATAATCATAGCTAAGAACATTTTTTATTATTATTTATTATATACTATCTATATTAAGCTGAGCATAATTTAACGTGTCATTATTAAATACAATAGTACGTCAATTAGAATATGTCAAGCTTTACATACATTTTCTCCCATGTATCTGGCACTCTAAACAATCGCTAATTAGTATCAATAGAACAAAAATGAGTAGATAGGTCTGTGTAACGATGCGATAAAAAACAGGTAAAGAAGAAAAAGAAAACAGACAAATATTGTTATATATAAAGGCACAAATGAGTCTGTGGGTCTAAAGCAACACTGAAGCAGCCTAAATTATACAGGAAAGCAAACTGGGAGGTTACATGACCACTAATTATGAAGGACACCATAGTCAAAATCTTGTTATTTTCTAGCGTATGAACCTCGCCATGTTAAAATAAAATTCTACAATTAATCATTATGTGTGCATTATAGTGACTACTAATTGTAAGGAATGAAATAGACACGCTTAAACATGAAACAATAATCAAGACAGTGCCACGTACTTTGGGGTCCTAATCTCTTAGATCAACGCAGATATACATAAAGAACCTGTTAGTCATAATGGGACGTCAATACCATCTAAACATAACTAGGCAAATTAGAACCTGAGCAATTAGCACATGGAGATTATCCAAGATCACACAATACTCAGATTTCTAATACACACTAGAGGTCACGAGACACACCAAATATGAAAAAGAAACTAGTTAAAATAATAAGAGACATCCTGCAAGTGCGGACGAGTCCACAAGCATCTACCCTACAGAAGCTGATAAACGAACAACACTCATCCAACTGGTTAATGACCAACACGATCTTGCAGAAGAGATCAAGCATATGGTGTGAATGTGTGAACCCCAATGATACATATAAACAGTACAACAAATAGCAACACACAGTCATCGTATCTCCTACATCTTCATAAGTACCCCTAACGATACTACAATCTCACTCCTCAGTTATGCAGTTCTAAGCCTCTCTACTTTACAATCTAAATCTATTCATATATATCTCAATTTTCTCTCTCCATTCTCTATATATCTTCTATACTCTCTCTCATCTATCCATCACCATACATTAGAATTAATCTCAACTTACCTTATTATCTTCTATGTAACACATTGAAACCCAAATAACACTACGTAAGCGCACAAAACGCATTATTATTTACCTAACGCACAAACGTATATTCATCATCAAAATGAATATGCCTTCAGAGAAAACCACTTAAAACCGATATTCAGGAGAAAATAATCAGAGATTCCATAGCAAAGCATACAAATATATACACAAACAATCATAGATCACGCATATTACTTATCATAATGAAAAAAATATCTTCAACATTCCGTTCCAATACATTAATATATAAGCGTATAAATAGTTAATATCCAATGTATTTGGCACTGCCATAGAAACAGCAACCTAAGTTGGTCATCGTGTATAGATATAACAGACGTAAAGAAAAACTGTAATAGAGCACTTGAACAATAAGTTTAGTTCAACGTAGAAATACAATTAAACTGGGTTTATCGGGGAAGACCAGCTTTTGGTACCTATTCTTCACACACAACGTAAGATAAAATGGCGCAACTGTGGGTTACGCGGAACTATACACTAGTGTTAATATTTTTCCCTCATAGAACACGCCATACTGGGTTTTATCCATGTGATCCCTCGCGTGCACATTTGAGAATAACAGACGGAGACCAAACAGAGGTTTTGCCGGCAAGTGACGTTCCCAATGTTAACGATCATGCTAACACCGTCGAAACACGACAATACTAATCAAATGAAAACAATGCAAGCTCGAGGCGTCAACTTTAGACACTCACAAATAATAGACAGCCACTGGAGTGAATTCACCACAATAAATCCACAATAATATAAATAAGACTCAAATCAACTTAGAGTGAAGTTAAGTGAACCATACATTAATATATAATATATATTAATAAAAAATCAAAATGCAAACTAGAGGTACATAAAGAGAACCTGATCACATAATGCTATTTATACAACCAATAAGATAATCTATTTGAGATAAACTAAAAGTAATATACAGGTTATGGGTGATCAAATGTATGAGTCAACGTCTAATATTATAGTATATACATAATTTACCTAAACTGTGGGTTAGTATAATAACGTCATCAATATGTAAGAATAAAAATATTGATAGGATCAATGGGCGATTTAATTAACAGTAATACACTAATATAATCAAGACGGAATACACTATATCAGAATAAAAAGGACTAATAACATTCAAATTTAACATAAATAATGTATATATACATAACTACAATAATATGTAATAATAATAATAAAGTAACTAAATAATTACTCCATATCGAGTATTATAGCTAGTAATGACATAATAATATAATAATAACTCAATAATTATATAATGAATAAATAAAATATATAAATAAATTATATAATATTATTAAATTATAAATTAAATAATATTATACAATAATTAAATAATAAAATAATTATAAATAATAATAATTAATAATATATTCATATATAATTATTTAATTAATACTAAATCAGTAAATATAAATATATTAAATTACTAATATATATTAATTATTTAAATTATAAATTAATAATACTTTTATACATTTAATATATGAAATTAATAATAATAATTATTAATAATAATAAATTATAAATATAAATAAATAAAATATAATATTAATAATAATATAGTATTAATGTTATAAATCTTTTATAGAAGATAATACATACATTTATCTATCTCAATAGATATCGTCATAATATATGGTAAGTTATGTTCATCGTAAGCAAAAAAATTTATCAACTGCTTCATAAAATGAGGTTGTAATTTGAAATAATCAATAAATGAATAATAGATAAAATAATGAAAAAAAATAAAGATAAAATTGGGTGAAGCTTAATATAGTCATTATATTTAGAATTAGCTAATGATTAATAAATAAAAAGACTCAAAGTATAATAATGAGGATTTATCATAATAATTAATGAGTAGAATAATAAGTAATATATAATATTTACATAATTACACTTAAAAATATCCTAGAAATATATGCTAGACTGTGTTAGAAAATAACTAAAATAAACAGGAAAATAATGAAGTCATAATCATATTTATATAGGTTTTTTACACTCAACTCATAACACTAGTGAATAATAATTAATAAACAATATATATACATTTAAAAAGCACTAGCAATCATGTATATCAAAAGTTTAAATTACCTTCTCAGGTCAAGAATCTATTATAAGAGTCCAAATAATATATGAAATAAATCAAAGAATAAAGACATGGAAGTAATAATAATGATATGTACTAATCTTCATAAAATATATGTAATAAAATAATAAGAATAGATATATACCTAAAATATAAACAATAATAAATCATATAATAACAAATAGAGAAACAAATACATTAGATTAAGCACACTACAGCTCGCTAGGAGGTGCATGTGGCCTTTAGAATCTCATACATCAGAATATATATAATATAATAATAAGAAAATAAATCAATGACAACTGGACTAAATAATATACATTATATAACACACAATGAATAATCTATTTAACTATTAAATTGACAGTATAAAAAAATGTACATAAATAATAATAATTAAATAATGAAATAAGACAAATAATACATGTGAGATGAGTAATAAAAGTAAACACTTGACCACTATTATTATAATTATAATGAGATCAAAACTATAAGGAGTACAATCGAGAACCTCATAAACATATATAAAATAATAACACAAGACACAACAAAGGGAGGATAAAAAAAATAAATAAGCAAATCAGAATTCAATGCCCCTGAGAGGAGTACATAGGTGCATCGATAACATCCTCAAACTTAATAACACTCCATTCTCTACTCGAATTCACACAATTTAAATATTAACCACCATAATATTAAAATTAGAAAGTAACATAAAGCACAAATATTCAGATTTGAGATAGTTACCGTCAATCCCAATGATCAAGAAACACGCACAAATAATAATAATAATAATAATATATTAATTAAAAAGAAAGACAATAATAATAATATATTACTAATAATTTAAAAATAAAGTGGAGCAATTTAATAACAGAAATAAGTAGCATAATAAAAATTATCCAATAATGAAGTATATTATATGAGATCATAGAGAGCCATGACACTCAACTTAATGAAATTCAAAAAATAATATCATATTCATATTTCATGAAACTGATCCATAATTATTATATATAATAAGCATTTTATGTAAGTATTTCCAATAAATAATGAATCCCTATATAATAATTAATAATAATTTAATAATATATGAAACACCGGTATATATATAATCAAAATACAGATGTCGTGCTTAATAAAAATTAATCAATAATTATAAATATTATTCAGTTATTATATATTTTCCCCGTTTATTATAATAATAAATTTAAAAATGTAATAATTATAATAATAATAATAATATAATAATAATATATAAATAATAATAATAATATATCATATATAATAATAATAATAATAATGATAATGAATCATGATATTAATTATTAATGTTACTATTTATTAATTAAAAATTAATTATTTAGTATGTAATTAGATAACGAATGTATATGGTGTTACTTTTAATTCTATTTTTTTAATGTAAATAAATTAAGAAATAATAACTATTAATTAAATATAATTATAAATTAATAAATAATAATATAATAATAAATAAAATACAATAATTTGATAAAAATGAAATAATAATATTAATAATATTAAGTAAATAAATTAAATTCAATATCATCACATCAATCAAAAATACTTAATCAGAAGAATCCAAATAGTTCATAACTAATTTACTTATACTATATCAGATAATAGAATACCATCGAGATCAACTAAATAAAATCAAAGACTTCAATAATATGAGAGAATACTAGATATAAATAAGAAAAGAGAATGAAGTAAGC
>JABUQX010026997.1:45000-47500 GCA_015478945.1 Trachelipus rathkii
TTTCGTTGCAATTTCATTAACAGAAGTTTCATTAAGTTTCGCTGCAATTTCATTAACAGAAGTTTCATTAAGTTTCGTTGCAATTTCATCAACAGAAGTTTCATTAAGTTTCGTTGCAATTTCATTAACAAAAGTTTCATTAAGTTTCGTTGCAATTTCATTAACAGAAAGCAGAAGTTTCGTTGCAATTTCATTAACAGAAAGTTTCATTAAGTTTCGTTGCAATTTCATTAACAAAAGTTTCATTAAGTTTCGTTGCAATTTCATTAACAAAAGTTTCATTAAGTTTCGTTGCAATTTCATTAACAGAAGTTTCATTAAGTTTCGTTGCAATTTCATTAACAGAAGTTTCATTAAGTTTCGTTGCAATTTCATTAACAGAAGTTTCATTAAGTTTCGCTGCAATTTCATTAACAGAAGTTTCATTAAGTTTCGTTGCAATTTCATTAACAGAAGTTTCATTAAGTTTCTTTGCAATTTCATTAACAGAAGTTTCATTAAGTTTCGTTGCAATTTCATTAAGTTTCGTTGAAATTTCATTAACAGAAAGTTTCATTAAGTTTCGTTGCAATTTCATTAGCAGAAGTTTCATTAAGTTTCGTTGCAATTTTGTAAATGTTAAAAACAAAATTCATCAATGGTTGCGCATAAATCTTTCAAAACAAGCAGCAATATGATTAAAAGCAGCTGCTGTCACTAATGATGGAGACTGCAATGCAGTACATCAGTGGTCTCCAAAGTGGGGTACGCGTACCCCGGGGGGTACGCATAGTGATACTTGGGGGTACGCCAAAGAAGTAGGTTCACGATTACTTGCGAGTGTATGATCGTGTATCACTTGAGTGTGAGGTTCTCTCGTTGGTCGCTGTGTATTATATTATATTATATTATATTATATTATATTATATTATATTATATTATATTATATTATATTATATTATATTATATTATATTATATTATATTATATTATATTATATTAGGCTATATTATATTACATTATATTATATTATATTATATTATATTATATTATATTATATTATATTATATTATATTATATTATATTATATTATTATAGGCCCATAGGTGGTACAACTTATAATTATTTTCGTCTCAGGGGTACGCGATCAAAAAAGTTTGGAGATCGCTGCAGTACATAACGGAAGAGAGAAGGAGAACACAGTTGAAGTAGCAATTAAACTTATAACAAATTCGAAAATATGCTAGCAAAAGCAGGAGGAGTTTCATTAACTTGTAGCTCGTTTGTGTGAAAGGCCTATTGTGTCTTTTCAGCTCCATTTTCATAATAATTGTGGTCGATGGAACATATGGCCTCTGCTATTATTCGCCATCTTTAGTTTGTCAAAAACATTAGTTTTAGTATGAAAGTGATTTAAACTGTGCAAATAATTAACTCATACAAGACAGACTTGGTTTTGCTTTCCCGACCGATCAGAATTCGAACCTTGGATATTTTGAATTTGACCGCATTGTTTTTACCAACTGAGCTACCGGGCACAGTGGTCATTTTAAAGTACTGATAGTGACATTGTAACCTTTTGAAACAAATAGGTACTTTGAAATAAATTAGAATAATAGAGAATACTGCATAGTGGCGAATATCGATAAGGACGATATATGTGGGTAAGTCAAATTCACTCTGCGGTCACCAGTGGGTATAGGTCAAATTCACTCCGCGGGTCACCATTGGGTAAGTCAGATTCACTCTGTGGTTACCAGTGGGTAAATAATATTCACTCTGCGGTCACAAGTGTGTAAGTAAAATTCACTCCGCAGATCACTAGTGGGTAGGTCAAATTCACTCCGCGGGTCACCAGTGGGTAAGTCAAACTCACCCTGAGGGTAACACGTGGGTAAGTCAAACTCACTCCGCGGGTCACCAGCGAATAAGATACTGGCTAATATTGATAAATCTTATAACCAATACATAAAAACATTTAAAAATGACCCTTACTTATGTTACATAAGGCATATTTTTGAATTTTTGTTGTGCTGTTATACCATTTATATAAAGTAGCACATCGTGAAAATTTCAAAATTGTCGTCTTCCTAATGCTTCAAAAGATTTTGTATACTGTATGCATAACGTTGAAGACATAATCTACTTTTCAATACAATGGTTAATTGCTTACTGTTGATGGGGATGTGACGATCATTACAAATATTTCTTCCTAAGACGAACAGATGTTGACTGCATAAGCTCTTTGCAGGAGTTAAAAAAAAAGAGGGTGTTTAAAAAATTCGATGAATGCTACGAGAACCACAATATGGGCAAAGCTAGGAGCGCGCGCAAGTGCAAGGCTATCAAGATACATGTCGAGAAGCGACACTTAACGTCTTAAATTCATATATATTTTAATGTATAAAGCCCATATATATATATATATATATATATATATATATATATATATATATATATATATATATATATATATATTATATAGAAAATCACATATATATATATATATATATATATATATA
>JABUQX010026998.1:0-15000 GCA_015478945.1 Trachelipus rathkii
TGTTACTGTATTTTTTAAGCCTTGAAAAAGGTATTACGTTTAATTTATAAAGTCTAAACATTTTATGCTTTTTTTATAATACATTGCAGAAGCTCAGCAATTATCCATGGGCTCTTTGCCGACAAACTACAAATATACTTAGTAATAGTGGGAAAAAATATTAATCATGACTTTCAATGTCCAATATTAAAGACTCCATTAACATTTGAGAGTTTCCTATAAGTAACTGAAGAGTGTTCCTATATTGGTTAAATTGAGAGAGAAATTTAGCGGCTGCATTAGCAGAAAACCTTCTGTACACAATTGATTTTCTTTCCAAAGAATGTTTAATTTTATAAATATTAAGAGTAAGATATTGGTCACTAATTGAGGAATCAACCAAAAAGGAATCCGTCAGATCTGGTAAGTTAGTCCAAATGTGATTGATCAAAGATTGACTAAAGGGAGTGACTCTAGTAGGGACGGTGATTGTTGGATAAAAATTTCTCTCAGTCAAACAGTAAGTAGTAAGGCTCAGTGTGGGCAAGGAAGTCATATTGTTGAGCAAGTTAATATTGAAATCACCAGCAGTAATTGATTTAGACACATTAATCCTTTTCAAAATTGTACACTTGAAGAATAGAATAAAATTTTCAATGTTAGTTTATGGAGACCTGTAGATAGTACCGATGTTTATAGGTGCAGAACCGACATCGAAAACTTTAAAAATAAGGATCAGTTATATCATTGACAAATGTTATATCATCGAAAATCTTAACTCTATAGTTATCTCTGTAGCAAACTTAATATTCCTCCTCCTTAGTTGTTCCTACGTCCACTTTTATGATAATAATAATAATAATAATAATAATAATAATAATAATAATAATAATAATAATAATAATAATAATAATAATAATAATAATAATAATAATAATAATAATAATAATAAAAATAATAAATAAGTTTTTAATAATAATAAATAATATAAAAGTTTTTGATTTTATTTCCAAGTTTCTAAATAGTATTTCTGTACATAATTTTAATTTTCTTAAAATAATCTTTGAAAACAATTTACATGAGATAGAAGAAGATAATATTTAGATGAGATTTCCCGACGCGTTCGTTACCAATACTTGAGACATGCTTCAGAAGTAGTGATGATAGGAAAAAAGAAACGTACTTTCAGAAGATTCCGGAAATAAGAACAGAGGATAGAATCAATTGTGGAAGGGAAATACATGTGAGAGTTATGGGGAGATAGTTAGAGGTTTTAAGTTAGTTATCCCTCGGTATTTTGCAAATTATGGACCTCATCAACATGATGAGATAATATATATTATAAATTGTTCACATGGAGCTATACAGTTTCAACTAGGTATATGAACATGACAGTGTTTTTGTGTATTTGATATGAAAAACGGCCTCCGCAAAATTATATAAATGAGTTTCATGTTGAAGAGGAACATTCAGAGCATAGAGAATCGATATATATAATATAGGTCGAAACATGCTTCTAGAAAACTAAAATACTCGTGTAGAAGAGGTCTATATGGCAAATGTGAGATCTAATGGAAAATTTTAACCGTTGCTAAACAGTCTCTATGAGAGATACAATAGATGCCATAATCTCATATCTTTTTTATATGTAATCTCTCGTAATGAAAAGTTAGAGAGCAGTGGAGGATAGGGTAATGAGAAATGCTAGAATGAATCTAGTACCTATATATGTCCGAGATCTAATCTGTAATTCGTCAGTATGTATACCAAATTAATATGTTACGATAACGTACATAATCTGCTTCACTAGAGAGCATGTTATAAATTGTAATCACAAACTGAATAGGTTGTTCAGGTCAAATAAAGACATCTCCTTGTGAGCTAAGATAGAAGATGTACAGTTAGTTTGGATTATGGAGTATAATATGTCTACTTTAATATTTATTGAGGTGTCTATTTTAATTTTGAAAAGAACTGTCATGATATCTCAAAAATCATTATATATATATATACGTATAGGCACTTATCTATCTTTATTTTGAAAGTCTATAGCATTAAAAATGATATTTGAAGAAAGATAATTTTCGAGAATTTTCCTGAATTATTTTACTTTCTTTATAAAATAAATTTTATGTTATTATTATTTTTATATATTAATTTAAATTTTTCAAACTAGAAAGATTATATTGGTCGCGATTATCACAGTGTTTAAGCACATGTGAGTATTATTGATCTATAATAGGCAATCCCTGCCAAAATTATTCTAGTGCGAGAACAAAAAGGTCTTTTCCACTCTCAAGTTTAGAACATTATAAGTTGATATTGACACTCTGAGAACCTTTATTATAAGGTATTAATTTAGCTGACAATAGATCTATTGATAATTAATAACGAGGTCAACTCCACATAGAGAACCAAAAGAGATAACGACTTCTATTTCGTTTAAAGTTGGAATTTTCGCGTATACATTGCACCGAGAGTTAGAATTAGAAATAAAATTTTATCTAGAGTGATAGAAAAGATGGGAAGCAGGCTGCGAGAGATTAATAATCTTTAATGACATAAGGGAACAGAGACTGATTAGATGGAAAGCTCCTAATGAATATATTAGAAAGAATAAGAAGATATTATTATACCTAGAAAGAAGGAGATTGTATTTCGTGTGATGATTAATTTTAAGGCCCTATTATTGAGAAGGCAGACAAACCCTATCTTAGTGTAGATTCAAATTAAGATTGAAGAAATCATCTGTTAAAATATAGTATGAAGCGCCATTTGAGATATTTCTGAGATTAGGAAATCACTTTAAATAACAGGTACTGCAGATGAGAAGGTAGTTGGTCCGGCTAGATATCTCTATGTAATACAAAACTGGCTGGGATAAGACTATAGTTGTTGTATGTTGTCGAACACGAAAGTAATCATGAAATTTAATATTATATTCTGCTCAGAGTGAGCTTTGGTATCCATATAGAAAAAGAGCTTCTGGCTCATAAAAGCACAGGATAGAATAGTGGGAGTTCAGTTGGGGACTAATTACAGACACTTTTCAGCAAGTACATGTATTTGTAATGATATATGTTTTCTTTAGAAATTTAGGAATCTGAGTGAGTGTTTGTGCTGCTCTACCATCTTCTCTCTCTCTTCTCTTCTCTCACTACTCATACTTCAAATCATGGTTCCTCATGATGTTGTTCCTATTCGATCATTCTTCTGTGTGGTGCTGCGCGTCTCTATCTGCGTCTCTCTCTCTCTTCATTTTCGAGTAATTACTGATACACTTCTTTAATGTCAATCGTTTCAAGAACTGGTATCTCTACACATTTTGTGTAAACAAAGTATCTCTCTACATCCAATCGTCTAGTGCGGCTAACACTATATCTTGACGTGTCTCTCTACGTTTTAATCGTTTTGATAATTTGTAGAAACGTTTCATTATTTGATTTAACTATGAAGAGAGTGTATTAAAGATATGGCTTCGGATAACCTGTTCATACTCTCTGGCATTTCGTGTGTAAACCGTCTCTCCCGTCACTACTGCATATTCTCACATTTAATATATATATAGTTTACTAAATGGATGTAGGATTATTTCTGTATACGTTAACTGCTACTGTAAGTACAGACCTAGATACCGTATCTGACATATAATTGGTATACATCGACGAATATCGATTAGTCGGATCATGAGCATTAATCAACATCTGAGTGAGTATAACCCAGGTTACTCAGCAAAAATAATCTTATGATAACATTTCATAAAACTGTGAACATGGTCAATTCAAAAATACTAATTTATAAGTACAATATATATTTTATGCTAATTAACACTTCATACAATATTAATACTGGATACTATAATTATATGTAAATAGCTCGTACTATAAGATAAAACTATTATTATAAAAATATTTAGAGTCATGAGTAGAATGAGCTTTCATAATCATCATAATAATAACAATAATCATAACAATAACATTTATAACTATAATTATATAAATTTTAAATATGTAATATTATCTGTTTAAGATACTAAAGAACATTTGAGTTTAGTATCATTTGCTATATACTAATTATATAATATAATATTTAAAGACTCAATTCGAGCTCCACAGTAATATATTAAATCCTACTGTAAAGATATACTTATTCAAAGTTTAGAATAGATCGAACGTCAGTTCAGGGGAAAATAATGATTACTATAATAAGTAATAATATAATCTATCTTTGTTACAACATAATTGTAAATTATTAGGATATATTTTATCAAAATATATTATTCTTTATTATACAATTTAAGAATAAATTATAAACTAATGTATACTAATAACATACTTATTATTTTTGAGGAAAATCTTGGATATGAAAATCAAAAAATCATTTATTATATATTAAAAAATCAACTCAGAATGAATCTGCTCTTTTCTCACAGTTGAGTGCCCAAACTATGTAATTCCTTCAAAAATTATATAAAAGAAAATGGTAATCAATTTTTTAAAAAAATAATCGCAAATTAATAATAAATATTATTATAAATATATCAATATCAATAAAATTACACAAAACAATAATATAAAAAAAACAAAGATCTAGTTATAATTTATATATATGAAATATCGAATTCATATCTAATAATTCTATATTGAGATTATCTTAACTAAATTTTATCTTGAGACTTAGTAATTTTATAAATGTGAATTTTGTATTATTATTGGATATGATATTTGATTAGAATTTAATTTATCATTTAATGATTTAGTTAAGATTCTAATTTAAATAATAACAGAGAGGTTTATAGGAGGATAATTATATCAGATTATTTATAAGATATATTACATTATTTTGAATTGTGTATTTTGACTGAGTTTTTGTTAATTGGAGCTTGCACATAATAATATAATATAAATTTATAATAAGTAAATTTTATTAATTGTAAATATATTTGAGAATATAGTGTTTTAGATAATTATTCAGCATTATCTTACATATTTGTATTATTTAGTGTGTAATTATGTACATGATATATAAATAGTTATTATACTGATTTCATTATAAGTATTTTTAATTTAATTATATTTGAGATGTATGTATAATTATGAATGGGTGTGGGGAATCTTTTTTGCCAATTTATATAATATTTATATAGTTGAGGCTTTTTTATTTTTGCTTGTTATTTTATTAAATTTAATTGATAAGACAAATATCATATAAATTACTTTATAAAATAAATTTTTTTTTTTTCACTCGTTTTTATATAAATTAAAATTTGTGTCTTTGCATTTATAATAGTTATTTTATGATTGAATAAATTTGTGAGCGTATAAGTGTTTTGGTGAGCATATCTTGCAATAATGTGTTTTTTCTTACACTTTTTCTTCTCTTTCTATTTTTGTGTTATTGTAATTTTTGATATTTATGTATTTTTTTGATGAGGCATATTGTCTATTCAATTTCGAAACTTTTTAATTTATTAACTGAATTGAGAATTATCAGATAGAATCCGACCTCTATTGATATTAATACGTGAGTCAGAGTATTGCTTAGGATAGTATGATTGAGGTGAGATGAGTAGTGAGGCGAGATGTAGATGGAGATAGATAAGAGTAGATTGATGATTAGGAGATGAGTATGAGGAGATGTATAGTTTGAGGAGCATGTGAGTATTTGAGTATTGAGAAGGAGGAGTAGTAGTATTAGATCTGAGAGAGAGGAGAGAGAGATCTGTAATAAGATATGATGTAGATGATCGTGATAGATGAAAGTGAGAGTATGAAGATATTATGCGAGCTTTGCATTAGAGTGTAGAAGAGTTAGAGTAGTATTCTTTCCATATACGTGAGTCTTTTTGCCAGAGTATTAAGTAGAACTCAGTATTATGATCATATGCTCATGTGTCACAAAATTATGTAAAATCTTCTCCTTTTTCGTATCTATCTATAGTTTTCTCTTAAATATGAGGTCATCATACTGTATTGTTTTCTTAACTTATATATTTTAAAGAGGGGAGTACTATATGAATAGATCTTATTTTTTCCGTAAACTTGTTGATATGGTGTATTATTTAGAAATCTTAACTGAGTCTTATTTTTTTTTTGTTGATGTTGTAAATGGTTACTTCTCGCTATTTGTCCTATAGTTAATAAAAAGAATTTTAAACGCTACTTCTCATTTTAAAAATTTTGCCCTATTTTTTTTCTTCTCCTTTTTTTTTACTTTTTTTTCATTAATGAAAATGACCATGGTAATTAATTAAATATCTCTTCTTAGTTGTTTTATTATTGATAATAATTGATATGATTTATTTTACAAAACAATTTGTATTTATATTATTGTAGATGAAAAGAAGGATGAGATGAATGAATGTGTTTTTCGTACTTATTTATGCTTATCTTAATGATTATATTCTTTATTTTGAATTTGTGTGCACTTTGTGTTTTCCTCTATGTAAGTAATTGCTTAAGATTTTTTACTTGTGTCTTCGTTTTATCGTAGGTTAATCTAGTGAGAATATGTTTAATCTGTCGATAATTTAACTGTTTTTGTGTGATGTGTTGATTACTGACGATGGCGACTCTGTACGATTTGAGTCGCGTAGATATATTGGACGACTGCTTTTATGATGAGTGTTTGAATCTACTAACTCCGTTAAAGAGGCAGTTATACTAGTAGGTACAAAAATACCTCGGTTAGATGTTTTGTATTACATCACTTTTTAAAATTAGTTGACGCATTGAGTAAAATTTTTAGTTAATATAGTAGTTCAAATAGTGTTGTGCATTTCTGTTCCTTTCGATTTTCTATTGTATTTTTTTAACACACTGCGAATATTGTGACTTCTAATAATTTTTGGATTTCTTTTGATTTTTTAGGCAAATTTGACTGTGGTTTGTCACATTTTTCTAATATTATATATATTATTATAGATGAAAAGATAGGGTACTTTCCGCTACAAGTCGAGTCCAATACGCTACACAAATACGCTATGCCCGAACTTTCTGTAAAGATGTTTTCTGATATATATATTATATATATAATATATATATATATATATCTAATATATATATATATTATATATATAATATAATATTATAATATTAATATATTAATATATTAATATATATATATATAATAATTAATTATATATATTACTATATTATATATAATATTATATATATATATATATAAATTAATATATAAATCATTATATATAATATATATATTAATTAATTGGAGTATATAAAGGGTATCAAATGGGTTGACTTCAAGAAGATATACTTTAGTTTTTTTGTCAAATAGGAATCACTCTTTAACACATGTACTGCTGATAGTACACTAATTCTTTCATTTTAACAAATTTACATAAAATGATTCCCAAAGATTTAAGTAAATATAAGATTATTAAAACAAAAGCCTTATCTGTGCTTTAGTGAGGTTTTACACTTATATTTGGTTTACAATCATCGTTACTTGAAGTAAATAAAGATATCGTAGTAACTGGACGAAAACACTCATCTAAAAAGACGTAGTACATCCTATGATTCGGTTGAATGGAATTTATTGATTTTATGTTTCAAGAACATGCTATCTTCTGATTTTTGTCTCGCCTACTCTTTTTAATGTGGAGGAATCAAAACAATGAGCAAAACTGCTAATTGGCTTGTATCGACAAAGTAGCATCATTCTCTATTTCACCGAATTACCGATAACGGCAGTGACAATTGATATGAAGTATCTGTGTATTCGTGACACTTTTCTAGTATATTAAATACGATCTTTTCAAATAAAATTAGATACGATTGAACAAATAGGAGCAACAAGTGTATGATTTTGTAATACAGAAAGGTACCTTTTTGCATTGAGGTAAATCACTATAAAGTTCTTACCTGAAATCTCTTTGTGAATCAAATTATATTTGCATGAATTGTTAAGAAATTCATAAGGAACGTATATAGGCCTGCTCAGCCATGCTTGCTATTTGACACACCAAGGTATCCTTTGCACTATATATACCAATAACTTCATACCGTAGCAACTATTACTCGCGCTTTTATAAGTGGCTCCTGTACACCCTCAACCGAGCATAACAAATTACAATTAGACGTGACTTCGTATATCCAGTTATAGTTATTCTCAGATAAGTTTGTTTGAGTAAGTAATACAACATAGAGATCTATTCTGGGTAAGAAACTATATATCATATGTATCAATACCTAAAAACTGTAATACTAACACTCAATAAACCTTACATACTTGACACCCAATAAACCTAAGATTTAGCTACAAATGCTGCTGATACACCTGTATAATTGAGAGACCTAGCAACCTTTATGATACAAACGAGGATGGTGTTATACACATTACTCACTAATATAGTGCGACAAGTATAGTATTATATGCTCTGTATCATTAGATTATTTATTAGTTAAAATATATATATAATATATTATATTATAAATTATGTAATATATATTATAAATATATATATAATATATATATTATATATATATATAATATAATATATATATATAATATATATATATATATATATATATATATATAATATATAATTAATATAGTAAAAATATATACTGTAAAAATGGACTTACAAGAAAGCCATATATGTAAATTAACAATGAACAAGAATCCCTAATACAATTTATTTTATTCTATTATACTTTGAACTGAAAGGGTAATCCATTACGTAATATATTTTTGTTTTCAAAATGTTAAATATTTACTTATTATATATTATAATTATATTATATATTATGTATTTATTATATATATTATATATAATTTATATTATTATATTTATTATATTATTTAAATGTATATATATTAATATTTATATTTAATTTTAATATAATTTATAATTATATTATTATATTTAATCATCTAAATCATCATCATCATTAATAATTATTATTGATTATTATTTAATGAATTATTATTAATATTTATTATTATGTATTAATTATTAATTAATTTTTAATTTATAATTATATTATTATGTATTATAATTATTCATATTTATTATATTTATTATTATTATTATTATATTATTTATATATCGATTATTATTTTAATTAATTTATTATTATTATATTTATATTATTATATATATAATTATTATTATTTATATATTATTTTTATATTATTATATTATAATTTAATTAATTATTATTATTATTATTATTATATATATATTATATTTATTCCTGTTGTTTATATTATAGTTAATTATGTGAGTTATTATACAAATTTTTTAATTATTATTAAATTGATAATTATATAAAAAGCACAGGTATATATCGTTCTGGTAGAGTAATTAGTTTTTTATTTAATTTATATTCGAATAGAATTTGAATATTTTAAGAAACAGCTCAAAAATTAATTATTTATATTTTGTATTATGAATTATTATTAATTTTATCATATATAATTATTAGAGAATTGCTATGGGTGTTGACTTTGATTTCATCGCTGTTTAAAATTAATATTATTAAGAGAATTATGTATGAAACGACAGCTTCTCTTTTTCTTAGAGTTTCCCTTTAGTATACGAAATCCTCGACCTATAATACAAAACTGTAACTGGAAATTTATGCATTATATGTTTATAAAGATATGAGAAAATCAAAGACAGCAAGAAGTTAAGTGGACTTATTATTATTCTGTCGATATTATTCGATATTTATTTATTCAACATGATATATAAAATGTGTAGTCAATTATGCAATTATTTTAACTCCTAAGCATTTACCTTTCAGAATTATTATTGTATCAGATTATTTTCAGAATTATTATTAAATTTTAATTATTCAAGCCTTTCGTTTTAGCATGATATATAAAATCTATGTTATATTATTCAGTGGAAGGTTTGATCAAGATCCTAATAAAGTTCTACAGAATTTAAACAATTCAATTAATATTGATAAGGAATTATGGAAACAGGAATATTTAAGTTCATTTGTCATTTTACTATGGTGAACATGCTTATTATTAATATGTCAAAAGCTTAATATTTTTGATAAAAATTATATCGATGCCTATAATATAAACTATATACGTATTAAATGATTGCACAAATATTGAAATTTAGTTATTATTCTTATTTACTATTAGTATATATCATATTTTCCTCTGATATTGTTATGCTTGATTTTACATTTGTAGTTCCTGTATGCACAGTGATTATACCTCTTGCAGTAAATCTACGCGTAACCCAATAGTATCAGTTGAAAACATTATCAGCTGTCTTTCAGTGAAGTATTAAAAAGCTCGTCTTATTGTCAGATTAGTTTGTCATATATGAAATAACTAAACAATTATAACTATCTAAAGTGTACCTAGAATACTTCTATCATTTCAGGGTAGACTTTTTTTTATTAACTATTAGGATAGTAGGATATATTTCCATCTATGTAATATTGTTAATGCTTTATTTATCACATGAGTTATGAGGTGTGTAGTTATTCCCCTGAACATATAGGTTAAGATATGTGAGTTACTTTATATGGCGTAGATGTTAGATGTTTGTTTTGTTTTTTGTTTTTTGATATTAGTTATATTATACTTTTCAGCTTTAAATGTTATAGGAGTATATTGTCAGGTGTAACTATATAGAGAGAATATAATCATTGGGTTATTATTGAGACCAATTAATTAAAAATCAGCTTATATTTTTATATTTATTATTGTTAATTATTTGCAGTAATAACTTTAATTAAATTATTATTAATTAATTATATCAAGAGATTATATTAATTTTCATATTATAATAATATTCATTAGATATGAAACTGAAATATTTAGTTTTGTTATTGCATTCGAGAAAATGTATATGATAAAATCATATCTATTATTGATTAACTTAATCATTATTAAATTATTAATTATTAAATATAAATTCGAAGTTAAATAAGATTAAATTAGATTAAATTATCATAATTATTTAGGATACATTGTTTAACTGAGGAGTAAGCGTCCTTAACAAAGGTATCTGTTAAAATTCGCCATCTACAGCTCCCTCTATTGGTCGAATGCGCTGTGTAGAGTAAATTCATATTACAATAATTCTAAACTTATCACATAGCATTAACACATAAATTTGTGCGCTGATATTAAGATGAATGAAAAATGCAATAAGAACATTGTGATTCCCAGACAATGCAGACCCAATCATAAGACACGGGTCTGTAGCACCCCAGCACATAATAAAAGTTCGTTAGTGAATCGGTGTCAGCAAATCGGTCAGCCACAACCAGCCTATGAAGGCAGGCTCTCCGAACTCACGTGCACTTTTGGGTATCTGGGTTGCCCATAGTGCCGGGGAGGTAAAGGGTGCGAGGCCAGCAAAACTCCTATGAACCAGACACATAAAAATATAGATTCACGTGAAGATGAATTTTCGTGTGCTTTAATAAAAAAATGTGTCGAATCAGTAACATCACCTACACCTTCACTAGCGAAGATGAAAAATCTTCTGGATCCTACTTAACCCATTGAATAGTCCCCAATATTGGCACAACCGGTGATGTATTTGCACAAGAGACAATCGATGTCCTTCAGAAATATGATAGCATTGACAGTATCCAAGCTATCATTCTAGAAAATACCGCAATTAATACCGGTCATAAGAATGGCTTAGTTGTTAAACTAGAAGAATTATTGGGAAGGAAACTGCATATTATTAGATGTGACCTACATCAGAATGAACTGCCATTAAAAGCTATTTTCAGAAAAATGAACGATGATATTGTTACATTGACTGGCCGAAAAGTTTTAGTGAATCAATTGGGCACAAGTTGTACAGAAAATCTCCAGGAATCCCCTCAGGTAACAATCTGAAGCTGTGGAAACCCAATTATTAATGAATATCATACATCGCCAGAGAAGTGCTAAAGACCTTAGTCACGATCAATAAATTTTGTATTGAGTATTGCAAGGGGATTAGGACCGGTAAAGTAGATGAGAGATGGGCTGGTTTTTATAAAATTGGTCCACTGAATCATGCTGGGTAGTTAACTCTTGTCATACGACTTCTCTGTTTGTACACAGGGGAACAAAGAACCAAACCCCTTGGCTTGAAAAAGTTGTTGGTTCAAACTTTATTGTTCGTGTTTATGCTCCTGCGTGGTTCGAATAATAAAGGCATCAATCCCAAAGACTGGCCATGATCCCTCGCATCTCGTTCTCTGGCCTTCACAAGAACGAAAATCCTTTCTCACATACACGTGATCGTGAAAAAAGCCATTGCAAAGAAGAGCGTCCAAGGTAAATGCTTCCTCTGTCTTCTATCTTAGCTTTGAAATTTCCTATAATGCAATTGCGAAAGATGAATCGAAAAACCTAACATAAATCTTAGTCCTTCAATTATACTCCATATTATTAGACTACGGTAAATTTCCAATCACTTAATAATAATATTTCATAAAAAACATCATAATAAATAACCAAATAATAATTAATTTTACAATTAACTTTTTAAAAATAAAGCTTTTTTGCCATTAAAATTCTATCAAATAGAACTTCTAATAGTAATTCTTCCGCTTAATTTTACAGAGAATGAAGTTGATCAGAACTTTGGTGTAAAGAATTCCACAGTTGAATTGGAATGGAATGATAAGCACTGATATGAATTTATCGCCCTGATTGCCAATGACGTTGTAGAACCACCAACATAACAGGCACTTTAACCCGATTCAGAAAAACCAAGTCATTTATTGGACACACTAACGATAAAACCAGTATTCGCAGACTCCTATCTCACTCTCGCAGCGTTGAAAGAGTGAAAAAATTAGTAACGGGAGGCTTCAAATATTCATGTGTACGGTTGAGAATCAGACACACAGTCCATCCTTATTAAGTTAAAGTACAAAAGCAGAAACATGTGTGTCCAAGCTGTTATTAAATGTCAAAGAACATTAATCATCAAGTCCTTAAAATGATGATATATAATGAAAATAGGTTCAATAGTTTTGCTAACTGCTGTAATGACTGAAAAATAAACAAAGGAAAATTATAAGTAAAATGTGTATTATGTTCACAGCATAGTTCAATTTTGTTTTAATGATCATAGGAAAAAATATTTTATTTATCAAAAATGCAATTTAAATATCAAATTTAAAAAACATATAACATTATTATTACTTTATTTCACTTTAGAAATATTTTAAGAAAAAATATTAATATACTAATGTAATAAAAAACTATGATTGTGTTGGATTACAGAAAAAGTGAGTTATAGCGAATTTAAGCATCTTTTATAGGAACGAAAATCCTTAAATGCAAATCCGCAGCGAATATTTAATGCCGATCTTTTCTGGGAAAATTTTTTGTATTGGATTCCATTTTCCAGTTCCCACAACTACTTTTCCTTACATCTTTGAAAATTAAAATTATCGTACCCACCCTATGATATTGGTTTTTGTATTTTTTGTAACTTCGCTTCTTGGTGTAAATTTTTCTATGTTTAGTATTTTGGTTCCTTATGTATTCATTGTATTTGTTTTTGGTAATTTTATTTCACTGTTTCATAAGGTGCATCAAGGTAATGGGAAAAAAAATAACATAAGAAATTCTCACAAGTACAATAATAATCATAATAATAATAATAAATAAAATAATATAATAATAATAATAATAATAATAATAATAAATAATAAATAATAATAATAATAATAATAATAATAATAATAATAATAATAATATATAATAATAAAATATAATAATTAATAAAATAATAATAAGAAAATATATTCAAAATGTTAAACATAACAATAAGAATAAGAATATGAGATTAAACAATAAAATAAGAATAATAGAATAACAAAAGAATAAGAATAATAAGAATAAAATAAAATAAGAATAAATAAGAATAACAACTACATCCAGAATTAATCAGAATAACAATAAAGAATAAATAATAAGAATAACAATAAGGATAACAACAAATAATAAACAATAACAATAAGAATAAGAATAACAGACTAACAATAAAATAAAAACATATAAAAGAATAAAATAAGCACCATAAAAATTAAAAATAGAAAGAATAAGAATAAGAATAAGAATCAGAATAAGAATTGTAAGAATAATAAGCAATAAGAATAAAATAAGAAAAAGATAAGAAATAATATAAGAAAAGAAAATAAGAATAAGAATAAATATAACAATAATAAGAATAATAACAACAATAAATACAATACAATAACAATACAATAACAATAACAATAATAAATAATTAATAATAATGAATTAATGATAGTAATAATAATAATAATAATATAAACATAATAATAAAATAATAATAATATAATAATAATAATAATAACAAATAATATTGAATAATATTAATAATAATAAAAATAATCAATAATAAAATAAATAAAATAATAAAAATGAATAATTAATAATAAAATATAATAATATAATAATAATAAATAATAAATAATAATAATAATAATAATAATAATAAAATAATAATAATAAAATATAATAAATAATAAATAATATGAATAATAATGTTTACTTTTTTCATCGGTCCTTGCGCTTTTAAATTTGATTTCTTTTCCTTAGCCTTTGTGTTGGTTGATCGCTCATCTTCTTTTTCTTTGAATGCATGCCTCTTGCTCTTACTCCCCTTTCTCCTCCTTTCTTTTAAATTCCTTGTTGTTGTTTGTGTTGAGTGTCTTGTTGTTGTTGTTGTTGGTTGTTGTTGTTGTTGTTGTTGTTTGTTGTTTCTGTTGGTTGTTGTTGTGTTGTTGTTGTTGTTGGTTGTTGTTGTTGTTTGTTTGTTGTTGTGTTGCTTGTCTGTTTGTGTTGCTCATTTTTATGGAATTTTTAAGGCGAGTACTCTTATTATTTTTTTAATCATCTTTTTTGTTGTTGTTGTTGTTGACTTGTCTGTTGTTTCCTTCTTCATTTCAAATTTCTTGTTTCTGTCATTTTAGGTGCTTATTTTCTTCTTCTTCAATTATAATTATAATCTTTTTATGTATTATGATTTATTAATTATTA